>JAAAKL020002549.1:0-25727 GCA_010016065.2 Carybdea cf. marsupialis auct. non (Linnaeus, 1758) | reverse complement strand
ATTTCCCATTCTCAAGTAAGGTCTCCTTTTCAGCTTCTCCTACTGTTTCTGGACAAGATAAAATCCCAAGCAGTATTGTGTGCTCAAAATCGTCGATCGTGTCGTGGGTGCCAATTACACGTACGACTAATCTTGGGTTGGTCACATGACTAAATCGTCCCTACATCGGCCGACAAAATCGTAGCGTGTAAATCAGGCTTTACTTGATGATCCAGCCAACGAATACCGGTAAACGAAACATCTCGTTCCAGACGTAACGTCTGAATGCACTGCTAGTACCGAGCTTTTAAATCTGCAAAGTGCGTTAATAAAAGACACTGTTAATGTTGTTTACTGTATGAAGTTGTGAATCGGATTCAGATAAAAAGACTTTGCTATGGATTGATCAGAACTTTAGAAGTTGTGTCTCAATATTTCTTCAATACTTAATTCTGAAATTCTAACAGGCCGTCTCTAACAACAACAAGAATGTATCCTACAGAAACCATTTGTTGAAGTATTAACCCTCAGTAAACTATGACATCATATATACATACTCTGCAAACGACCACGCTCTTTCCCCTTTTACACATGTGCTGGCGACGATTCCTTTTTCAAGCTCATAAACACTAGCGCGGCCTTGAATTTAGTAATATATATTGCGATAAAGGTCAACTTTAACTTTGGTTGGCCCGACTACCCACCATTGAAATTGTTTTTTAGCTACTTTACTTTGTCAAGCCGAATATCCTAGTGTACTTTGTACTAATTGCAGTAATTTTCTCCCACTTTTTAGTTACCTTTTGCTGTACTGCCATTGCTGACATTCACAAATGATCGAACTCTAATGAAGGAATTCACTAATGGAAGGTAATAGTTGACGTGGTATTTAGCATACCATTCTTAGTTTGCAGTTAGTAGAGTATACAGGGCGTTCGTTCGTCATTGCATGCTAAGCCCCGTCATCCCAGTTGGTCACAATCAGACGAATCCATGGTAGCTCAGAATGTGAAAGTAACATGTAACAACGACAGTGTTTTTAACAGTAGTGAGTCAGGGGAGGGGGGTAAAACTTGCATTGGAGGTTCACATTTATATTTTGGAATGGCGTACAGAGAGGGGCACGACGGCATGCTCCGCAGACAGAATCATGAAAAATTATAATGACCGGTTTTGAAGAAAGAGTATAAATTTTGATGCGAGAAAGTAGTTATTTTAAGCACTTAACCATTGTTTTCCCGTAAAACTGTTACATTTTTCTGAAGGAAGCCGCAGAGCCACCCCCCTCCTTAAAACGACCACTTCCTGTATCCCCTTGGCATATCGTGCAACACTACCGAGACATTGTATACTAACCTTGCAAATGCTCTGTGCATTCGTTTTCCTGTAGCATTTTTCTGTCTTAAGCTATTACTAAAGTGTGGTTTTTGGACACCTCGACTCGCCCCTTGACGGCTTTTATCGTCATAGCTATCCGCAGGTATTCCGAAAAGCTGTATAATCCAATAACTGTACAGCCGTTGTCTTGCCCTGTCAGTGTCTCTTGGCCATGTGGCATTTGAATTGGCCATTTTCTCTTTCGCATGACGGAAGCATTTCTACCAGACACTTTTTCAATGACTCGATTACTATTTCTATTCCTTTTAGAATAACCAAGATATTGATGTGGCTACTGGCGGTTCTTATAATTGGAATAAATTTCTTTTTCATACAAGACTTTTTGGTAAGACTTCATTCCGTTGGCGGTTTTTACGTGGAGTCTATTGTTTTTTATTTTTCATATAGACAGTGTTAATTATCTAGGAAGAAATCTTTTAGAAATATGTAGTGCCAGCGTGCTTCTTTGTTTCCAGAGATTGTTCAGCTAGTAATAAGCAGGAAAATTAACGTTTGAAGCTGTATGTGAGACACTGATCATCATAAATCGTCCGGTAGGAAGGAATGAAACAATGGAAAGAGGAAGTAACGGGTTAAAAGAAAAACAAATCATACCGACCAAAACATTTTTTCACTGACCCCTTACCTTCACTTTATTTTCTCATTGTCTGAGTTTGAGCAAACAGTTTAAAATCGACTTGACTTATACGAAGAAATGCTGAACTTTGTAGCTGACTTCAAATCGTATATCGGGAACGAGGGCGACGACATGAACTAGATTTCGAAGGAGTTCGGTAAGGTTCAAAATATCTGAACCAAAAGGAAACGTGGTTTGTCGAGAAGATTAACTGTTATGTTGTACTTTGTTCTGGGAAAAAGTGAATAAAGGACTCCAGTATCAGAAATCTTGACCAATTTCATCAATCTGCTCTCCTGACTTCAAGCATTCTTTTTGTTGCCTAATTATCACCGGAGATGGATATAAGTGCCCAGACTCGTATTGCAGGTTTCACAAAATTGTGCTCGACTCGCTCGAAGTAATGAACTAGAGTGGTTGTTTTATTTTACTAGCTTGGCTGTATTTTCATCTATATTGTTTCTGACTTCGTTTTAACTTTAGAGACAACGGAGCATTTTTGCTTAATACTACCTCATGCCTTAAATGTGCAAAGTAACGGGTTGAGTGGAGTAGGTTAGATATTGAGTCCAATGCTAAACATTGGCCAACCGTTAATAGATTGAAATGTGTTAAGTAACGGAATCATATGGGTTGGGTTTTTTTTGCAACAACGCGTACTCGTCCTCTCATTTCTTACAAATTCTACGCGAAATTGTTCTCCGTCCGCTACAGAAGACTGCTGTGACAAGTGTCTGGCGAAAACTTTTGGCAATACGAATCCGTGGCTTAACGCAGTTCTGAAGTTCTGTACAACAAATCAAGTCCTCAGACTGTAATTTCTTAAATTCAAAGACAGACCCAAATCGAGGCTATGATAACTTCATGCAGCATGTTAAACTCTATCTAAGTACGATATCATGTTAAGATAACTCTTCATTTGCAGTTATTTGGGTCTTCATGTATGTCGTTGTACGTAAAAGATATTAGCTAGTATTGTAATCATCTAAATTTTTTCTTTCTCTGTAGAAAGGCCGAGATAAGTTATTTTATATTCCCGCGGCATTTGTCTGTCTTATGTACGTCGGATTTTATCTTATGATGGTAAGTATTAGTTTTCATAGACTTAAACTAGTGAATGACATCCAGTTTTTCAAAGCTCTTTCTTACCATTGATATTTATCACCTGTCTGATACAAGGCCTTTTATACCGCTTTCTCCTTCCATTGTTCCTTGAATGCCATTAACAGTCGTAAACGTGCAATAAGACCTACATGACAATTTAAGACACATATAATAATAATCTGTATTGCTGTTATTGTTATTATTATCATTGTTATTATTTTATTATTATTGTTATTTGTCTAGGGTTTTTTTTATTTAAAGAGGGTATTTTTTCTGTTTTTCTTTTGTCTGTCTAACATGCCTAGTATTTGCAATTGTGTGACTGTATTTAGTTGCTGTTTATTGATAAAAATACATTAATTTAAAAAATTATTTTCATATATCTGCCTTAAATTGATGCAATAATCAACATATAGGCTTAAACAACCGAGTCCAATATTTACGCGTACACCCTTTATCGTTCACTAAAATTCTGTTAAGAATAATGGTTTCATTCGTCAATTAGACCCATCAAATGACATCACGCTAGCAAATTCCACACCATAGGAGCATCATACAGAAAGAAGCACGCTTGAAAAAGACGTCCTTGCAGCCATTGTACAACCAAAAAAACCCGCCCCCCTCCCCACCCCTCAAACCAATTAGGAACTGTAGTTTCATCTCATTTTGTAAAGTACGAAGAGTTCTTACCAGGCTTTGAAGTGCAGCACATGTCTTAATTCCGTTTAAATACCAAGTGCAATTCATTCATGAAAAACTCCACTCTTGTATTGAAAATTTATATGTTAAGGTAAGCCCTGACATCCCGGTGAGCAGTTATATACTCTGCGACATGGAGCCAATCAGGTGAACATGAAGGGACTGATGGGCTACCCGTTTGGTAGTTCTGTTGATAATGTGAGCCCGATATGCCTAGCCCCATTGGTGGCTAGAGAGGTTTAGCATTATAGGATGTCATTACGTTACTAAGTTATTACCAAAAAACTTTACTCTTGTTACGCTGCCCTTGGTTTTGGTGGCATGATAATCGCAATTGCCGAACCCTAATTCAGTAATGGTCTCCACATTTCCTCCAAAGGTGTACTTTGCTGCAGGTTTCAGTTTCTTGGACAATATCTTACCGGTAAGTCCTATTACTATCAGTATGATCTCGCTTGCAGAGTTCGCAGTTTGTAAGAATTAATTGTTTTTGCGTAAATGCCATGTTTCGATAGTTTTGAAATCAAACAGGCAGCACTTGGCACATAGATTACTTTCAAAGTGAAGGGCAGTTACGTGTAAAAATTTCGTTTGTGAAAAGATGAGACGCATCTGTCTGTCAAGTACTTCTAGTTGCGTACCAAGGGGAAAATGAGACCCTTCTTATGATGTCATTAGAAATTCACCAATATAACTTTGGTATAGCAGTATGTTAAAAAATGGCCTAAACGCCCGTTATCGACAGTACGATTTTCAATATGTGTGAATTAGAGCCACAAAACCTCCATCCCACCCCCCATAATGTTATACCGTATACAGTCTCCCCCACCCCCTCTTCCAGGATTCTTTCGGACCCCATGAAATGTCACGTTGAATCCTATGAAGACAAGGGAGCCAGAAGGAAAGTTGATCTAAAATTGTATCACATAGACAAGTAAAGAAAAAAAGAGTACAATTACCGTATATCCCCTTTTAATCACCGCGATGTTGTAAAATTTCGAACGTTTTAACTTTGCGGCTGATCAGAGGGAAGCGTGTTTTCGAAGGAGGCTTTTAATAGAAGGAAGCTTATATTGGAAGGAGGCTTTCGTTTTGCAGACACAGGTACGGTTTCAATATCTGTTAGAAAAGCAGGCTCGTAACTAAATTCTGATAATATTTAGCTACAAAACGTCAGCCAGCAGCGTATTATAGAACACATCCTGGTAGTTATGGATTACTGATGTTTCCTAGAAACGCAACTTTAAGGTTTGAGGCTTTATTAGAGAGCGGCGTTTAAATGAGGAAATTCGATAAACGCTGTGACGCAATTCGACGTACCTGCAAACTTATGACTTAACTGCTGTAGCTTAGTTGACAAAATGCGATCAATTTGAAGTTGAAATAGCATTTTAGGTCAGTAAATGTTTGTGTTGAGTTACGTATAGACAATTTCGGGCACAACTACGATATCATGCAGAAAGCCGTGGAAGTGCTAGCACAGTTAATTTACCACTGTGAACAGCAGATTGTTGGCTGTAAGCAGAAATATCTAGATTGAGTAAAAGATATTCCCCATCTAGATCCGGTCATTCGCTTATCAGGACATGGAATAAGCTTGAGGAGTATAAGATTTTGCTTGGCAGAGAACGTCATTTGGAAGAATCCTACTTATTGCAAGGCATTTGAACAAGAGTCTTTATCGAATGAAGTTCGGGTTCTACTGATCACGGAATCCTCAAGAGTTGCTAGAAATATACGAAGCTCTGAGGTCATGCAGTAGAGTTTGTAGAATATAACAGTGACAGCTGTCAGCCTACTTAAAAAACTGCGTATTTTGTAACTGTATTATTTACATATCATATTTATAGGTTTATTGTATTTCAAATTTTGTATACGTTGCCCTATAACAAGCGCCGCGTCCAAAATCTGAAAATTTAGTTGCCATCGGCGCCAATTTGAGACAATGTGGTTAGCTAGAATTACACAAGTAGCCCATTCTGCTTATATTTATTGTGACTCTATTTGGACTAAGGAAATGATCTTCGTTTTCATCCAAGTGTTTGTTTGGGTTTTTTTTCAGTGTATGCGGAAAACATCATATGAAATTCACCAGGATGAGACTCCTGTGACAGATGAGAGCAACCCCCCTATTGGTGGAAGCCCTTGACACGTGCTTAACGCAGTGGAAGATTCTTGGTTGGTTTGGAACCCAGTCGATCAGTGATTTAAGTTTAATTTTGCCATCGGGAGAGATCACCAGATTAATGACGGGAGAAGGGATTAATGACCGCTTCACGAGTGGAGATCTAAAAGATCGTATACCTGCGACCGACAGGAATTCCAGGTCAAGATTCTGCCTCTCGAAAGTGCATTGCCTCCAGCGAAGAGAAACGTTTTGAGAAGGCTTGGTTAATTATGATAACCTGAGCAGGTCACTAGTAATGCTCATAGACAATCTGAAACGGCAGGTACCCGATACAAACGATAGTTCTTAGGCTCTTTCTGCGGCAGGCTTACCCGCACTCAGTTCATTTTGGTTTCTAAGTTCATTTAATTTTGTATTATGATGATGCCCTTATAAATTATCAGTACCGGATTCTCGTAAATAAGTGGTGTGCTTTTAATTGGTATATTCCTATCAGTAAATATCCCTCCTGTTTGTAACAAATGAAACGGCGCAAAATTGCACATGTCTGATTGGAACGAAGGAATCCAAAGAAAAACTAACAGTATCAACAAAACTGAAGTGATACAACAGAACTGCATTTATCGATCTTCGTCTTGCAATCCAACTATTGAATGTCCGACAATTCTACGACGATATTAAAATTGATTTTAGTAATCACTCGAGACCAGTGGCGGTTTTAAAGGGTGCGGGGCCCAGGGCCGAAAAAGTTTGCGGGGGCCCTATGACGTCATGCATTGCAAGGAAGTTCAGACATGATCGTACTGCGGAAGTTCCGGAGGCATTTTATTCCTTCCAGTGGATACAGTTTTTAGTTTTCACTTGCTTCCATGACATTGATATAGGCAGTCAGACACATTCTTTTTCCTTAGCATTGAGGCGCGGGTCCTCCTACGGGTGCGGGGTCTCGGGCCATAGCCCTGTCGGCCTCCCCCTAAAACCGCCACTCTTTGTTTAGGCGATGGTGTTTCTATGAAGCTGTAGATGTATGAGTTGTGGATACTCCATTCAGATTCCCATGTTTCTAACATTCATAAGTTTCCCAGAGGTTGAGCTCCTTTGCTATTTTAACAAAATTTACTCTCTTTGGGAGCTGTGGATATGGCACCTCTGCGTAGACTGGAATTGATTAAGATGCCCGATACGATGAACTACATTTTGGAAAGGGCTTCACGCACCTTAGCAGATGTATTTTGCATTGTTTCATTAAGAGCGAAATCATTAAGTGCTCGAGAATTAGTGAGTGTGAGTGAAATCATTAAGTAGACATCGTTGCTATGTGACCGGATTTGGCTGCACATATTTATTTCTTTAAAACACGAAAAGCAAACAACAGTCTATAAAGATTATAAACGTTATGAAACAAGTAAAAAAATTAAGCTGAAGGCCCCCTCCCTCGAATGGAACTAACTCCCTCATCACATTTCAAATCCTCTCCTCTAGTAAAGTGATTACGTTCATTTCATTGTGCAGATTCTGTACACAAGCATCACGATGCACTCTCGTTAGTTCCGATTGATTGTAATTTTAAATTGTTAAATCCTTGCGACCAGTAGCAGAAACGGCAATCAAGATGAGTATAAAATTGTTTACACTCCTAACCTTTACATATCCTGGATATATATATATATATATGTGTGTGTGTGTGTGTGTCTTGATGAAAAACATTCCACTTTAACTCTTTAAAAAGGAGTGGAATTCCTGTCGACCTTTGTGTTACAATCCTATACAGTATTTTGAAAACACGATCTTAAAGCATCAAGATTGAAACATCCCTATCAATATTTACCTGCCTTCAATTCACTTAAAGTATTAACTATGACCTTGAAATCTTATTCCTCTTTGTCTCCTCGTTTATCACGGCTAATGTGACCAGCAATTACTTAAAAATAGCTGCTTTTGCTTGTTATGGTTTCTCAGCATCTCATTGACGGTTCTCTGAACATTAAGTCAGCACCGTGTCTCAAAGAAAATGCACTCAATCATAATCGCTTTGACAGGGTGTGTCTCACCTTTACTTTTCAAACTCGTGATCCCCTCCATTTCGGAGGTGAGTAAGATAACAAAGCAGTTAAGCCTTCTAATGTCTGGAACAGGTTAATTACAGATACAAGATAGGGAAGTTAATCCATTTTTGCCCATTTCATTTTTGTCCGTTCGCGGATTTGCATCTTGTTACTGTATCTGTATGTTGGGTTTACCTATTTAAAGCTCCATAAATTACCTTGCACGGAAGATTGTTATAAATAAGCATGGACTGTTGGCGCCAGCAGGTACCAGCTAAGCTATGAATTGGGACATATGCAAGCTAAGTACCAATACTTGAGGCAAAAGGTTGATAATGCTCTTGGGGTGTTGCTTCCCGGGTTCCATCAACATTATTCTTATCAGGGTATATGTACAATTTCTCAGTATCTCCCGATCCTCACATTTGGTTTAATTTGGCTTACTAAACGTTCCTCGGCAACATCTGCCTCGATCATTTAATTTTTTTTCAATGAGAAATCTCCAGAAATAATTTCAAACATTGATCAAATATCAAGTTTGTAAAACAACATCCTTTTTGACCTAATGAAGACACAGATTCTTTAACATGTAGAATCTGTAATGAAGGTAACCAAAGTGAACAAACGATGTCCGTTTCAAATAAAGAAAATTGTCAGACAACAGCCATGAAATAAGTATGTTTCTACATTTCATGACAGAAAATGAAATTGAAAAACTTGGATGGAGGGGGGGCACAAGTAGGAAACAGCAAGGTAAACAATGGGGAGCCCAGGGGTATCAGAAAGGAGTATAGGTGTATGCTATGCTTGGTGATACAATAGCCTTCAGCTGCTCTGTTGGGTCATAACCCAAACCATTTCCAGAAGGGAATTACTCCACAGTTTAAAATGCTAGTCTGACATCTTCTTCCGAATTAAGCACCCGTCAGAACCAAGGGGGCCCATAAGCCTCGAAGGTGCAAACTGCCTTTTTGAGCTCTAGGGACCCTATCACTATCTCTACCAAAAGGGTCTTCACTTGCTCTTGACAGACCTGGTACCTCTCTTTAATGCTTCAAGTCTCCAAGATAATGCTAGCAAAACAGACGCTGTCTTTAGGCCCTTGTTTCCTCAAACGACCTTCCACTAGTTGACACAATAAGGATCCTTAACCCTTAGGTTGAAGGCATAGAGTGGTTCTTTTATGATCATCAGCTAGAGGTTGTTTATAATTGAAAGTCTAAATGAGTCTCAACATTCATCATTATACCTAGAATTCTGATGTTTTTCTAGCCACATTCCTGAAATCATTATTACACCTATGAATGTTCAGAGAAACATTTTATCCAGACGTTCTGTTGACATCTTCACGGCCAACATTAAAAGGACAGGGCTGTAACAACAGTGATGGTCAGAGAGCACTTTCTCCACCTTTGACTAAATCTTAATTACATACGCATTAATTAAGTAGAATTTTCCATTCAAACAATGGTGTGTCCCATCCCTCCGTCCCAACTTTGAAAATTATTTCTACCTTGCTGCAGGACCATGCTAGGCTGTGCACTAGGGAACTGTCCCGTGGAATTTGAGAAGAGAATAATTATTTTCAAACTACCTAGTTTTTTTCACTGTTGAAAGAGATGATAATAATCGCTAAAGGATGAAAATGTTGAATTGTTACGGCATCTTCTATCGATTATTTATGGATACTACTCAAATATATATACAATAATTTGGCAACGATTACTGTTGCTACGGCCCTGTCCTTTTTAACGTCGGCTGTGGAAGTTGCACACAGACCATGTGTGTGAAATTCTAAAACGTTCCAAAACTCAAATATATATAACACAAGTTTTGCTAGACCAATGAGGAAATTCTAGGCTAACTATATCGCAATTCATACAAAGCGGAAGTCCATGACACGCGGTAAACTCGCAAAATATAATCTTTATCAGAATTTAGATAACGATCATAAGCCCAGTTCCAAGATTTAAGCATTACAGACTAAAAAGGCGAGCAGCAGATCTCGTAAGTTAAGAATAATGTGTGGGGCCATCTCTGTCTGCTAGCACTGGAGACTTTGGACCTTGATTAGATCAACATGTTTCTTTTATGAAAATCAGTGTAAAAGTTTATGAAAGGCCCGAGCAATGGAATGAAAAATAAATTTCAAAATGACGATACACAGAAGATATTGAAAAATATTTGGCCTAATTTCTGAATAGGATATTAAAATCCAAGAATGAAAGATATCCTGATCACAAAATAAAGTTAACCACACATACCAACAGTAATACATTAATACACACATAATTTACAATAAAAATCTTCAAATCTCTTAGAACTTAATAAGCCTATGAAAGGCATGGGGTCAATTGATAGCATACCTGTTGAATTGTCATTGCATCTGTCAGTTGATCATTTCTTTTGATTCACAAGATGTACAATTACTTTGTGCATGTACAAAAAAGTACATTGCTCAAATCATAAGAAAAGACATGGCCTGTAGAGTCTAAGATAAACAAATACAAGCTTTGGGAGGCTGTTCAGTGATTCCGTAACGACTTTAGGTGGGCGTTTTGAGATAGGTGGATCATTTGAGATAGATCGCACATAATGCCATAGTGTGCCAGAGCCACATATGTTGGTACATACCGTGTACCTCAGCCTTCGGAAACACCACCAATCACCGATATCATGATTAGACACAAGGATGTAACTATTGAAAGTTGCTTAGAACAACGATGAGAAATTAATATTTACAAATATTTTTTCATCATTCTCTTTTTGCTTCTGCGTCAATGAGCCATCCTTCGTGTTTACATGTTCGTTGCCTTTCTTCCAATACCGTCATTTGACTAAGATTTATTATTTAGTCTTCTTTCCAATTCTCTTTTCGCTAAAACCTTTATCATCACTAGCACACTGTGGCGGTATAAAGTTCCATTAAGGGTATCGTCTATCAAAAGCATATAAACAGATAGCTTCTTTAACTTGACCTTTGTCCTAAGAAATTTCTCTATTGGTAGAAATGTCGCCACCTTCGTTATGCGCTTGGCAGTGGACCTATGACACATTAAAACTTATGAATATCTTTTGCATCGAGTCCTTCCTACGTCTGCGTCGATGCACCATTCTCCAGGTTTTCATTTCACCCTCCTTGCTTCTTACATATTGATACCAGCTTTTAATTGATGTTGGTCATCCAGCTTCACTTGTTCTTTCTATCCTCTTCCAGCTATCACTTAAACTGTCTCTTGGACCAATAGATCTCTGATACCGGTGCCGTTTATTAGAGGCATAATAAGCTAGTTAACACGCCCGAGCGGCTGTGCATTATTAAAAAGTTAATTTTTACAATTTGAATTGGAGCTATGTTTTCTCATAGCCGTAGAAGCTTGTTTTTGGCGTACAACCAGCAGTTGTGTGCCGGGAAGTTTTGTCACGGCAACTAATCCGATTGAATGGCAAACCCTTCCACAATACTATTCTCTGAGCTGTATACAAGGATTAAAGTAATCGGTAGTCTTTTGAGCCATCTTCAAGATCAATGGGCTATGTGGCATGTAAAAAAAACCCTCTCCTTCATGGCATAGATTCGTACCAACAGATTGGAAAACAGCTCATATCTAACAGTTTACAATATGGCCCCAAGCTTCAATTTGGAAATTACAGGACGATATCTATCCTTATTATCGTTTCTAAAATCGTTGAAATAGTTGTATATTGGCAGTTGACGACCTTTCTAGAAAAATTTACTCTGCAGCTATCAATTTTGGATGTCGTAAACGGATGTCTCACGATCAAACCTGCTGGAAAGGCCGCATCGAAAGCAATGACCAAGGTATTTCCAATGCCAAGACAGGTTGCTGATAGTAAGTCGATTTTCTCTGTAACGGTTGAGAGACTGCATAAAAGAATTCCGTTTGGCACTTGCGTAGGTTGCAATGTACAACAGAGGCAAACTTGAGTTGAATCCATGTGTTGGGGAGGGCGTCGCTCTGAGAAATTGACCCAAGTTCTTTTTTCTCGATAGGTCGAGTGAGTATATATATATTTACATATAGCTTCTCTTCGTTATCTACTGTCTGAAACAGCTTCATTGGTAGATATATTGCTAAGAAACCGATTTGCTTGATATTATTGATAGACCTTCTTCATTTCGTGCTTTCTGTTCTTGTGTATCTACAACCTAATTTGTATCTAGAACACAGTAGCGGTATAAGAGATAGGTCTCTAATACAAATACAACGTACTAGAGACGTAGATACATTTAGCCTCTATTCACGAGTATTTGGCTTAGAATTTTCTAACAGAATGTGACGCTAGTATTGGGCGCAACGTCTGGACCTAAATTGATTAAGCTATATGAAAGGCAGCAGCTCATCGTGGTATTAAAACGTTCATGATTTAATGTTATTTTTCTAAGGAACCATTTGATCCATGCTAACCTGGAAGTATCTATGCAAGATGTTAAAAGCAATGGAAACAATTTCAAAAGAATACTCATTTTTCCCAACCTCCAAGGAAAAAAATTGTATACTATATAATCTATAATTAACTGAAGATTAACAGTGTTTACTTATTAGAATCCTTCACAATAAAACTTCATGGAAAAGTGACATTTACAAATTTTCTGATTCTGGTCTTGTCTAAATTTGACATTATCCTCCCCTCGAAGGCAGATCAGCATCTATAAAATAGCTTCATCAGAAATGAAATTTATAATTATCATTATAAACTTTCAAACTCAAAATCAACGGAAATCTATCATTATAACTTTATATTCATCCTCATTATCGGCGACAAAATCAACTACTTGAAATGATTCGAATAAAATTTTATGACGTTTTTTTACTGCTGCAGCGTCCATGTTTACTTCTAGAATTTCGTGATACATGACAACCTGAAATGTTTAACTGTCATTTACGTCTTTTGCCGGTTAAACAGTAGGACCTTATACATGTTTTGAAATAATGTAAGTTACAACATTCAATATCCCCATCCATACTGGGCTAGAAGCCTATTTTGATATTAGAATAGTGACTATGTCAACCATTTTACACCTATCTGACTTTTCCTCACGTTCATTTTGGAATGTGCCTGCCCATGTCCCTTAGCACCAAAGTAAGCAAAACTAAATTGTAACTAACTTTTTATAATTATCATGTGAGAACCTCTGATGCAAAAGGAACAAACTTGCCCATAGTCTCCTCTGACATTTTCATGGTTTACATCATCGTATAATAAGTACCCTCGAATCATATAAATTCTCTTGCATTTCCAGAACCAACAAAGAATAAGAATGTTGACAATGGGAGCATATCGCTGAATTTTGACAATATCAAATGACTAGCTGTCAACTTTACCGAGTGGAATTGAGGGCAAAGCTCGCATGCTAGCGTCACCAGAGATTATGAAATCTTTGACGACACATAATGAGTCGTATTAAATTGTAAGAACGCAATAACAACACGTCCATTTTCGATCAACTCAACTTGAAGACTTAACATGCACGAAGCAATTTGAACACAACAGCGAGGTCATTACGCTTCTGATTGGCTACTCAGAACAAAGGCAGCCATAAAAGCTAATGAGTTGGAACAGGAATAAAACAAGAAGGCTTTTGATCAGGATAGAAAAAATTACGTCTTCTCTTTTTCGTTGGTCTACATTTCTAGATAAAAGGCTTAAAAAATACTATTCCAAATAAATTTAAAGGGCTATCATGCAAAGTCAATTCTGTCACAGCTTTATTGAGAAATAAACTTACAGCAATACTTGGCCTAGCAGAAGAAGAGAAGATGAAGAAGAAAAGAAGGAGAACAGAATGAGTTAACAAACGGAATGTTTAAATACATTAATAACTAGATCAAGCCTGACAATCTTGCAAGATGCCTTGCATTTAAAAACGTTCCACAAACATCGATAGGGTTATTCAAATTGTGGTGAAATTACAAATAGAACTTAGCCATTTCCATAAAGTAGTTGAAATCTTTACGTTCTATAAACAAGAACCTTTTTAAAATTCAGACCTTCGGAAAATGTTGATGACAACAGTTTTCTTCTGACCTATTGTTGTAAAACAGGCACATAACAAGTAAATGTGACGATTAAAATCGTATTATAGAAAAGTGCTATAACTACCTGCTTTTTTATGGTTTTCAAGCGATAATAAAGTTACAATGAAAGGTTTAAAATTCTGTACGAAGTATTTATGTAAACCAGGGTTTTTCATTGCTCTTTGTGATAATTTTCTGAATGACATGAGCATTAAGGACTGTCTAAACACACTTAACCTCCTGTCTTCTTTGTAAGGTCCGTGTGAAAGTACTTTGCTTTCCTTTCTTGTCTCAGAGATCGGTCATTTCATTCTCCTACTTCGTCTTCTTTGGTTAAACTAGTCGTGAAATTCAGGGTGAGTACATCGAGATGTTTCCACACTCCTTTCTCGCTCCTTTTGCATTATCATTGTTTGGAGAAAATAATCATACATCCTGCTGCAGTCTTATGTATTGCCTTTTAAATTTGCGTTGAATAGGGCACATATTATCTATTTCATTGGATCTGTAACAGTATTTTCAATTGTTACAACAAGGCTGGAAGTGCCTACTTACCTCCCATTACTCCATTAAATGTCTTGAATTTAGCTACTTCTGCTCTCAGACAAAAGAACTTGTGATTTATCTAGATAAGATGAAATAATGTGAAAAAATGATATCTAGTCATAACAGTCCGCCACGTGGATGCTAAAGGTACTTTCATGCTGGCGAGTTTTGATAAACATTCTCATCGAATTCTAGTTCAATGTGAAAGGCACTGACGATTTGGAAGGGGAGGGGGGGATGTGTTGTCTAAAATGTGGTCGCGATGGTATCGATAGTAAAAATTATAGGGTCACAGAAAGATTGTGCTAAGATACTCGGGCCTCGAGGATTCCCGAATTTCGTTGTGCGATGTAATACATACTTTCCTTGGGAAAGCATCAAGCATTGGAAGATCCAATCAAAACAACAGGACAAACTGGTTGTCTCAGAAAATTCACAAATGATTGTGCGAAGCTGGCGATAAAAATAACCATTGAGGATTATATCTAAACTGGAAAATTCTCAATCAATAGATTAAGTCAACCGCATGTGCAAAACAGTCACAAAATTATACATATAAAATACGTACAAAATACGCAGTAAAACTTAAATGTTTTTAGCTCACCATAATGGTACTTCAGCTAGACCTCAAATGCCTCTATAGAGTGGCAGAAATGTTTTATACAATTTCTTTGCATTATCCTCTGTCGCCCGAAACACAGTTTGTGATAATTTCTCGATCAGGTAAAGGATATCAATTTTGATGGTTTTGATGTAGAATGAAAGGGCCTTTCCGAGTGTACTATGACATTGGTGTACCAAACGTTCCAGAATTTTAGACTTCTGGTGATCAGTATTATGCGTTGTTGAACAACTCTTCTTTCATTTTAATTCCTACTTAAACTTGAAGTACTTCTAGTTCACCATGGCGAAGTTTGAGGAAGATCTCAAACTTCTCTATCGTGTGCCAGAAACATGGAGTATATGCAAGACGTTTCTCAGTGCGCATTTCGGAAAACGTGAATGATTTCTTCGCAAACGTTGGTGATAGACTTGATAATAAACAAGGGCCAATATTTAATGGCCCACTGATAGGAATTATAGCCCCATTGATAAACACAATTGCAGCTACAATTTAAGATATCGTACAATGACATTGGTGTATCAACAGTTCCACAATTTTAGACTTCTGGCGACCAGTAAAATGTGTTGCTAAGTAATTCTCCTTTCACTTTCCTCTCAACTGAAACTTGAAGTACTTCTAATTCACCATGGCGAAATTTGAGGAAGATTTCAAATTTCTCTATCGTGTACCAGAAACATGGAGAATATCCAAAAATCTTCCTTGTGCAAATTTCGTAAATCTTGAATGATTTCTTCGCAAACTTTGGTGATAGACTTCTTGATAATAAGCAAGGGGTCCTATTTGATGGCCTATTGATAGAAAGCACAGCGGCATTGATAAGCACAATCGCAGCGGCATTGATAAGCACAATCGCAGCTACAGTTTAACGCATCGTACAATGTCATTGTTGTAATTAAAAAGCACAATCTTTAAGCTCCGTGTTTACGTTGATCGTGGTGTGTTATCAATTTAAAGATAAAAAGAAAGCAATAACACTGACTGTGATATGTTCTACTGTGACGTCTTATTGACACTTGTATTTGCTGTAGAGAGAAGGGGTCTGGGTTTAAAGGAATTATATCCTTCATCCTACAACCAGGGCCTGCCATTATAAATTTTGATGAGGACAAGAGGTATGAAATTTGCAACTCTGCCTATTAGTGGTTCGCTGCAATCTTTTGAAATTTTCGATAGGTTAAACCAATTCCCTGATCTGTAAGAAACGATCTAGGATGTAACATTATCAAATACTCACTAAGCTTTCACAGGTTTAGTTCAGGCAATTTGCAGAGGATTGCAGACAAAAATAGGATTTACAGACGCCTTGGATAAGAGGGAAAAAGGCCAAACCTAAACATACAGTGGGAGGTGATAGGAATCGAGAAGTTCACCTTAAAAATGCATCGCCCTAATTATTAATAGCATTGAATATTCCTAATGTTTAACACAGTTTAGACTTCAATAACAGTTTTACATCATATATCACCGCATGTGTCAAGAAATAAAAAAACCCTACCTATCTTCCATCAGGGTAAAAAAACTTTAAAATATTTCTATTAATGCAAGAAACTGATTTTATTGAAGGTGTTGAGAATAATGTTAAACCCAAGATTGTTTAATTAACGGTAAAATAAAAGTGCTTCATTCAATTACGATCAAATTTAGAAGTTCATTTGAGTTCTATTTTCTTTCTATTCTCGGATTGCTACTGTGTTGGATAAGTGTTTATGGGATGTCCAGGTAAGGGGGTGCTGGGATGCGGAATTTTTTCTGTTAAAGTGCGTAGCTAGTAAATCAACAATGTTGTAAATGACAATAATATATCTGGTAAGTTGAGTTTCCTCATGTTCCTATTCCAGTCATAAACAGTGTGAAAAATCGATAAGACCTTCCCAGGCTTTCTGAATTTTCTTAGATATCACCTAGGAATAATCTGGGGGACAAAAGACTTTCATGTCACCACCATTTCCCTTCGACATATTCTTTTTTCAATTGTGCTGTAGATAATAACATTCGAGAATGGTCTCTTCTGGCAGCAGTTGTTGGAATTGGGGCATTCTTGTCTCATCTAAGGCTAAGGAAGAGCAGTAATGTCTACAGAGAAGAGAGGATTTAAAAATATCAAGTTTGAAGATATGCTAGTGTAATGAGCGCCTCTCAAAATTCTTGGCAGCTCTGGGGGAACTCGCTGCCAGTGCATACAGATCATCCACAATAATGAGAATAAGGTTTGCTGTTGCCACGATATACTTATTTGAGACCTATGACAGCGCTGGTAGGTCTCAGAGGTCTGTCGCACAAACACAACACATAAATTACAATACACTGAACATTTATGCCAAACTACAACAGCCAATCAAATTACATATAAGACAGGAAGTGGAGGGTGATTGGTTAGTAAAGGATCTGGGTGGTGTTTGTAGATTCGCTTTAGTTTTCTATTGGTTAATGGTTACGCTACGTGTCATTTAGATTACACTACAAAGAACTGAAATGTCCACATCGGGATTCAAACCTAGGACTGATGCATTCGCGGTGTACTGCTCTACCAACTGAATAATACAAAATAGGATTAGCCGGTTTTTGCAGTTTATTAGAAAGTTTAGAGCTGCATAAACACAAAACTTTTATAATTACAAGCGTAAATAAATGTTAATGACAACAGCTTTCTTATTGATATTGATAATAAAAAGCCATCTGACCAGTAATGTAGTGTTGTAGTGTGTAATCCTTGTATTTCAGAAAAGTTCTATTGTAACATAATATTAGATCATTTGCAGAAAGAAATAAAGTGACAGGAGGCAACTTCACAAATTTCGACAAGCTATTTATGTAAAACATGTTTTCTTACTGTTCTTTGCAATAACTTTGATTAGCTCTTATATCTTTACGTCGACATCTTGAGTGTCGATGCTGTTCCATTAAAAACGAACAAAACCTTGAAAATTGCAAATTACATTTACCCTCAAGACACTTTTATACTCACACACACACACACACACACACACACACACACACGCACTCATACATGTAAGACACAAACTGTGTGGCGTTCGACTGCAAATAATTTTCCGTTGAGTGTGAGGCCATCATCAAGTATTTCCGTGTAGCAGTGTGGATGTGAACAATCCTTTAATTAAATCCTCTGTCAGGCAAAGACAACTGTAATTCCGCAACAGCTATAGTATCGTTATTATATTCCTGCCATTTGTGATCGACACCTAGTGTTTCAAGTATAACATTTATTGATACCATACTAAACCATGACAAATTGAAAGTTTTACTTATAATGACTCACATTGAAGTAGCAGCCATTACCGATCATAGTAAAAATATAAGGAACGAGTGGACAACATCCTAGTTTAAAATGATTAGGAATTTTTAAGGACAACCCAAACAAATGATATGGATGCTCACCTTCAAGAAAATAAAGCCCTAAAGATGCTAGCTGAAAATCCTCAAGTTGAAAATATCGTATTGGTAGCATCTCTTGTCGGCTAGTACTGAAGAGATTGTAACTACATTACAACGATTTCAAGCGAAAAGCTATTTTCTATAATCGAAATCAGTGAAGCAGTTGATGAATATATTGCCCAAATATGTTTCTGGAATTGAAATATAAACATCAAAATCCACTCACGATTATCAATAATAGTTTATCAAAGTAGGTCAAAGTGCGGAGAAGCATCTAAAAAATCAAAGAATATCAAAAAATCCTAATTGATCACTAAATTGAGATAAACACATTCATACCAAAAGTCACAAATTAATACAAGCTTAGTTTAGTAACATCAAGTGCAAAATCTATAAACTTTGAAGGCCTTACTAAACCTTACTAGCAAAGGGTCAATCGATTGGTCACCTGTTGAATATTAGCTTATTCAGTCAATCGATCAGTTCTTTGATTGACTCGATCCTTAATCACTCTCGACATGTACATTGAATTAGTTGCTTGTAGCATACAGATAGACATATCTGCCGCTGGCTTATCTAAACTCTCAAACCTTACCAGATCGGGCGAATTGCTCAGGTTCAAACTCTCCAATCTAAAACAAAGAAATACTGACTTAAATTACGGTTCGTTTCATGAATACGTAAAGCTTACGTAGCTTAAACTGGAAGTAACTCACTGAAGAGAGCTTCTTCTATTTTAGTCTTCGATGTGTTTTATCATTGCTGTTTTATTGTGCATTTGATATCCTGCTCCCATCATGAAACATTCATCCAATTTCAAGCTAAGTCTACTCGGGCGTCCGATACTTTAACGTTGTTGAAGCATTCTCTGCACTTGTCCACTTTCATGCTTTTCTTAGTCGGTTGAATCAGATGATTGAATCAGAAGTTCTTGTTTCAGCCTCCTTTCCAACTAAAATTAAAATGTCTCTAGAATCAATATCGGTAGTTCAGGTAGATCTCAAACATCTTTATCGTTTTCTTGAGACATATTTGGAGAAATTAATTTGATATAAACCTCTCTCTTCCAAACCTTCAATAATAGATTTTCTAACAAGCGACAAGAAAATATTTTTTGTTGGTACTCTATTAGAAAAATATATCGTCATCGACATTTGATAGATATGAATGATCAATCCCTTAGTCCTCGTCCCCATAAAAGCTTGACATGTCTTTCCATAGTTTTATTTGAGATAGATCTCAAACCACATCATGGATTTCCAGAGACTTGCATGCAGAGAGTTTCTAGGTACAAACATCTGATGTAGCTTCATGCTAGATTTCCTGATTAGTTACTACTTACTCGTTTGGACATTCCTTTGATAGGAAAGATGGTCGCCTTGTTACATGAAATGGCAGTAGTACATTTACAACAATTCAACTTTATAAAATACCTTTTAAAACGTTGCTTCTGCTCTGACAAACCATCCTTTGTGCTTGCCCATTTCTCTTCTTTTGGAAGTCGGTGCTGCCCTTCGACAGATACTAGTAATCTACCTTTGACTGCTCCTCGTTTCAGTTTCGATTTCACAGAAGATTGCAGGTCTCCGGCATACCATAGAAATATTTGACGTCGATCTCAAGTATTTCTATCGAGTGCCACAGACATACACACAGTTACGGACCTTCATGTTCAGAAAATTCCCTGTTAGATTTCTCGATTAAAGACAAGGATGTTTGGTTTAACAGACCCTCGAAAGAAATGATAGTTGCGTTACCATGTACGATCGCAGGTAAACTTGAAGACGCCGTAAACTGACGGTGGTGTAATGAGTGAATACGTTCTATTGAGAACGTCCGTTAACTAGAGTGCCTTAGCAAATACAAGGCAAAGGGTTGCGATGGCAATTCATGTAGTTCTAATTTGACGTCATAGTAACGCTCTGATTCGGCGCAACGCGGAGAGGTCAGGGGATAGTGTTTCTTACTAAGATATAGTACTAAGATAGAGAAAAAAGCTTGAAATTAGCTCCTATAGTTCATCAGACAAAGGCCTTCTTTTCAACCAGGTCATTGGACGAAACTGATCAACACGACATTTGGCGAAAGTTGCGTTATTATCAATTTTGTCTTCAAATTTAGCAAGTAAACTGCTAAGACTAATATGTTAAGATTAATTTGTTTGTAATAAGGTCATAACTTTTGCTTGCATGGGCGAATAGAACTTGGAAATATCAGGGTTTAGATCCGTTTTGCACAATTTGAGTAGATCTGCTAAAAGTTCAAACGTCAACATGCTACTGTTTTGTGGCAGAGATGTCAAAAGAAAAATCAGAATTTTTCCGGGCTCTAACAATGTGGTGGGAAATTCCAAACCCCTAAATGCCAAAGAGCCCCGCCCTAAGAAGGATACGATTAATCATACTGTTATCATAATTGAGACCTGCAAGGTATGACTTACTTTAATTGTTCCTCCTGAGGAATTATACATACATGCTGTTAAAAAACACTTAACTGCTTTCACTTCAGAGTTTCCTAAGTTTGTCGAGCCCCGAGCTTCAAGTGGCACCATAGTAAATTTATTGAAATTTATTTTCCTTGTTGGTTCTTTAAGGGCGCTCTAGTATTTGAGGGAGGCTTAGGGGAAGATAAATCCTAACTTTGAACTTAAATCATTGATTTCATCGACCCCTCTTTGCTGGCCGTTATATTTAAACAATGGAAATAGATGTGTCGCATACAACTAGAGAAGAGTGAAATCAGGCTATCTGACAAGGTTCAATATTGACATGTATGCGTAATAACGCCCCTTCAAAGGTACGAAGGAGGTTTCAAACGTATGAAAAAGAATGGATGCAGTTTACAAAGAGAGACACTCAAGGGTAGTATCCGAGTAATTGACGCACACGACGTTTCTCTAATCTACCAAGTTATCAGTACAAACACGACCATCGATGCAAAACATCGAGGAATACAAGATTACAATTATGAGATTCTGTAAAAGGTGTTTTAATGTTAACATAACTTGGAGCTTCATCAAGCTTTGCCTTTCCGTTAAAATTGGCATTGATCGGCACGATTTTATTTAACAGAAGTGATTTGCAATCTGGAGACAAGAAATCCCGTGGGGTTCACGAGTAATGTGTTAAGGAGACCATAATTTAGCGAGGATCTGATAGAGTATATTATCATTTCTATACTTTTATGAACAGAACATCAAAATTACATTAAGACCCGAAACCATTTTGTACGAGCAAGCTTTTTTGCCTGACAAAATCGTCATAATGGAGCACAATAAGGAACGAATGAAAGTAATACCAAACTGTGTTTTCAAAGTAGCCAATCAGAACTCTCACTGTCAGATTGGTGTTGTTCTGAACAATCAGCTTGTAAGTAAAAAACTGGTTTTGTTACTTCGTGCAGTTTTAATGATAATTTGTGCTGGTTTATTTCCAAACAAACAAAAAAAATACCATACAAGGAAACATTTAATAGGTATAATGCTGATATAAGCTTTGTAACGGCCCCATATTGGCATATTATGGTATAAACCAAATTTATTTACTCGAGGGTCTTTAGGCACCATCACGTAGTACAAAGATACTGTCATGGCCTCCAAGACGCAAATACTTGCAGCTGTCTAATTTGGAAGCTTTGTAGTCTTAAAACATTATAGGCAAAACAGGGGACTTTGTGAACAGACCCAGGAATGGTCTTTCGCTATCCTCTTTCAGAAAAGACAGGATTTAAGAATCTTCCAAAGAGTCCTTGCGTGAGGTATCTATTCAATCCGAGGCTAGTATGTATTTTTCAACACAATTTGCAGGTACAAATAATCTGAACTTAAATTGCTTTAATATGCTAGGGCTTCTGTAAGGTGTTGTATTCAGTAACGTCGTAAAAGTCTTAAATTTCGGAGGCTTTTATTAATTGATTGAAAGGTGTTGAAAAGATGCTAATCTCTCGGTCGGTGGGCAGTGATGTTCTTTGGCACCATACTAATCCATACTAAATACCTGGATCCTGCCTTGGATCGATATAGACTTTTGGTATTTGACTTAAAACGATCATGATAAATCGGTTTATACAAATTGAGATAAGTGGTTGGCATTTCATGCTAGGAACGAGACACATCCTTGAAAGGCAGATCCAAATTGAGGCTTCACCTTAGTTTCAGTTACAAACACAATTGCTGAAAGTGAGGCTAACACGAGGGCTTACGCTTACAGGGAGGATGCCATGATGTGAATTAGTTGTGAAGAATCAGAAAATGAGAAGGACAGCTAAACCCCATTGTTAATAACGTTCGAATTCAAACAGGAATTAGCAAGTATTTCTGTCACATAAATCCTTTTATTGGATGGATTGATGGATGGATGGATGAATGGATAAATGGATGACTAGATAAGAAAACAAAGTAAATTTAGAGAAATCAAGGAATAGAGAGTCTATGACTTATTTGCAGCTGTTATCGAATTGAAGTTGAGGGGTTGAAGGTAAGTGAGCGTTCACTCTCTTACTAATATTTAAAAGGGTAAAGCTGGGTCCTACCCTCTCCCCCCCCCCCCCAATAAATCCTGAAACTTCTACAAGATAATAATATTAGCTTTATTGCTCATGGATTTCTACGGATCTAGATATAAATTAAATAATTTGATTTTCTAAATAAATGTTATGCTGCTTGCTGAAGGACACTTTGTGAGAAGGAATGATCGTATTCTCCACAGAAATTGGACTGACTCCCTTTAAACTTTAAGATTGCTTTATGCTTCATGCTTTACGATTCTTTGTTTAAGAAAGGTTGTTTACGCTTGCGAGAAAATGGGACCATGCACAACGAAACTTATGTAGTTCGCCTATGGCGTAATAGACACAATCTGCGCCTAATGAGTTTAAGTGACGAAACTGGCGTCTCTATGAATCATGAAACTAATGAGCACGTTGGAAATGCAACCGATAGATGTTTCTACTCAATTCTTAGGACCTGTTCAGGATTTTTTAAAAATATAAATCAAGTGATCAATTTCAAATCCAGCAGAATTCCTTGTTTTATTTTTCCTTGTTATACATCATAGTGATTCCATAACCCATATTTTCCTCCTCTGCAGACTATATCCAAATATGGCCCTAATGAATTAGATATCAACTGATGATAGATCTCTGGCAGCATTCAAGTGGATCAAACTAGGGAAAGAGATCCTATTTTGGGTCGGGACATAATCTGTGCAATGGATAGGAGAGATGGAGCTTTGTTGCGAGCAGAGGTATAATTATTGTGTTATTTGTATGGTATCTGCAAGAGAAATCCAGATTAGCCTAATGCCGCTTAATTGCTTAGACACAACCGTAGACATCTTACGTTTATGGACACAACTTATTGCAATAAAAGAAGGTTAGTTAATTAGAAAACAGAACGGAGTGGGGGAATTACATGTAGATCTAAGATGAATAGGACTGGTTCAGCTTATAAGGCAAGTAGGTTAATGTATTTTGTAGCACAGACATTTTAAGTGAAGTTTAACTCGGAAGTTCTACTATTCTTAAAACACAATCTTATTTAATTGTGGATGCTTTGGAACCGGGGCTGCTTTCGTGCGTGCTGCAGTGCGAAAAGTTTCAATATAATTTTGCTATGTGCATATTTCATAATGCAAATTGTATTCTGGATGCAAAATGTGGAGAGTGACGGAACTCCCTTAACTTGTTTCTATTGATCACTTCCTTCAGTCTCCTTCAAAAATGTGGGAAAGGCGCTTTTTACTTATATTTTGTCTTTCAAAGCTGCCAAAATAAAGGCTGAAATGGGAAACGTAGAATAGAAAAAGAATACCTTAAGTACATATACAGTTAGTCTTGAATTTTGTGTGCTAGGAGGTCGCACTAACAATAACTAAGCCACTTTTGACTAGCAAACAATTTTATTAAGTCAACGCGATCCTTCTGAATAAATAAAAAGGCGACAAAAATCGCATGGAAGCGAGGCTAATCATAAACCAAATATCAATGGCAATTTTTAAACTCTTCTCATTGTTGATGTTTATAAGAGTTATAAAAATGTTCATTACCACAAAGTCCGTAGTGTTTATGGTATAATAATAATACCACTTCGAAGATTCATTTGGCCATGTTTTCAAATGATTGTCACTTGACTTGAATTGTGTGTGAGGGTTTACTTACATTATTTTGCAGTGTAAAATTCGAATTTCGCCTTGATAAATTTACCTTCGAGGTACTTTGCATGTTTTATTATTATTGGAAATGCTTCACTACCGTTTTGCTACGATATAAGGAAGGATCTTCCATGGTATTGTTTTCCACTGTCGAACAAACTTCGGCTTAAGTTGTGGTTTACAAGGATGAGAACAGGTCACCTCTTCTCCAAAAACCCAAACAAAAGGTTTTTTAAAGTCTTTTGACTATAAAATGCCTTAAAAGAGCCAGACGTTGAAAGGAAACGTGAACGCTGCTAAGTTTTGCTAATGGGTAAGAATGCCACACAGAACTGTATAAGACGGCTCCAGAAAAACTAGCGGCATTCAGGGTCTAGGAAAACGAAAGAACCGATATGGTCTCAGAAGGTGAAGATGATGTCCTTGCCAGACGTGATGCATTTTGCTCTCAAGGAGACGGAACACTCGAGACGTATATCGCGAGTATGGCAGAGACACTCCTACTTTCATAGATTGCCCATAGGGGAGCTTTTTGCTAAGTGTACTACCCTAAAGAAGAAGGACAATAACTTTTGCATTTTACAGGATTTACGTCGTGTCATGAGATCGTAAAATCTTGCTCCCCCCAGCTGACAGGAGAAATTAGTGTACTGGTACACCGAAAAATGTAACGGAGAACTCTTAATACCGAAAAACTTATTGACTTTGATAGCCATAATCAGGGACGGGGGAACAGGGGGCAGCAGGGGGTCATGCCCCCCAATGATTGGCCATATCTCTTTTTACTCCGTGACCACCTCGTAGCATATTCATAATTGAAATTGATTGCGAGAGACATTGTGTCACATTCACGTCAAAATATGCATATTGAAACACACAACAGATTTTGCTTTTGCATACTGTGGAACGACCAAAAAAATTTGAACCCAGCCTACTTGGCCCACCCCTCCAATCTGCTTTACCTTCCCCTGCCCCTGATAATGAACAAATAAAGGCAAACGAGG
>JAAAKL020002548.1:0-25731 GCA_010016065.2 Carybdea cf. marsupialis auct. non (Linnaeus, 1758) | reverse complement strand
CGAACTGCTCCGACATGCATCAAGAAATTACGTCTTCATAACCGTTGCCTAGTTACCAATCATGTCCCAGCTTTCTTTTGTCCCACTTCTCCCCTCCCTCCCTACTTACATGTACTGGCAAATTTTAGTATAGATACAAATATTGATTGTGATTATATATGAATATATGTAAGCATACAAATATGCATTTTGAATATACCAGTACGCCTGTAGAATATTTGTAGGAAGGAAGAGCTGTACTTTGATTACAAATTATCATGTCTTAATTTAGCTAATGCTAGTTAAGCATATTTTCAATTACCCCCAAAGTACTATTTGATTAAGTAGACTAAATAGTTCAAGTCAATGATCATTAAATATCAAGTGTGCAGTATGGAGTCATCTGCTCAAACTATAAGACAGCAAATGTTTATACATTGACTACGAAGAAAGCAACACTTAACAAAAGAAACACTAATTACAACAGATGGGTGATTGAGGAACAAACATATCTATACATTAAGGAAGGGAATCATTTGGTTTTGTAACGATGTATATCAACCGACGAGAATCGGCGAAAAGCTTCTTGATCAAAATGAGTTGCCTGTTCAATTATTTCTCCAGCTCTGTAGTACCACGAATCTGTTTCATTGCCATACTTCAACAGTATCTTTCTGTTAGTGCATATTTAAAACTCTGAAATACAACAATGGATCCTTATAGTCAAAACATATGGAGCCTCTTTCTTAAAAATCTCTATGGTTTGCGTTTATCCTCATAATCAAGCCCAGTTTTTTCTTATTTCTTCCCTAGTAGGGAACTCATCGCTTTAATATCGTTTGAGTAGAGCATGTAAATGTGTGTTTATTCTTTCTCTTGAAACATCTGAAAGGATATCAGGTATAGGCCTACAAGCTCTTTCCACATTTTCCAAGGCGATTTCGGTAACTGCGGACTACACATTTACTAACGTACACTGATTTTTGGGTTAAGGCCAATTTCATACGAAATAACGTCTAGGAAAGCAGCATGTGATAGTCTAGATCTCGAAAACTTGAGGGAATTGGTCTACAAGTCACTAGAAGATTCAGATTATTTATCTATTTATCTCTATATATATATATAACATCAGACCTGTCAAAATCCTACAGTCAAATCTACTTGTCCGATGACCCATCAGCTGTCCATAACGTTAAATTATCTCTGAGAAGCTGCTTATAAATATATATTATATATTTATCTATTTATTTATAAAAGCTCAAGTAAGCCTATGAAAGTTGAAATGAAACATTGAGTATATGATAGCTTTAAAAATTATTCTTTAATACCTTACATTGTCTGGTTAACTTCTCGTAACTAAAAAGAAGAATGAAATATGTGCTTAGTTACGTAAAGTAAATTGAACAGTAATAGTTAACTTTAGTTGGTATATCTTATCAGCTAAAATTTTAGCCATTAAAAATCACAGTACAAGTCTAATTGTCACAATACAGAAAATAGTTCTTGATTAAAACTGTCCGGAAAATCTTGGAAACTATCCTGAGATCTCCACAGCATGAAAAAGGGTAAGGAAATCCTGTTTTCTTTACTTAGATTTCTTTTTAGAAAGGCTGGTTTAATAATAATGAAAGGATTATATTTATCATACCAGAAAAGGAAATGGAATTTTCGACCTCGATATCTTATTAGTGATGACGTAATGTAGAGGTTCGTGTTGGCAATATGGTCAGGAACATGATTATCTGATATATTGAGACAAGTCAATAAATATGAAACCAGAATATTAATTATTTACAGGCGCGGAGGATGGAAGTTTGTTGAAGAATTCTTGTGACCATCTTCAATGCAGTAAAGACACTTTAAAGGTGCACAATGAATTAATTTAATGATAATAACACTTCATCAATGACCATAACACTTGACAACAACTAAATCATCGATTCAACCTCAGATGATGCGCTAATTCTGTCAATGAACGGAGAAACTTTATTTGAACATTAAAACCGCTAATCAACTGGTTGAGGGTTCTAAATGATTAATTTGTTATTTCAGTGCCCTACGGTTAAAAGATGATATTGATCGTTCATTTTATCGATACGTCGTCCGCACAAAAACGCTGTGATAATTCTATGCCACAATGACGCCTTCAGAGTACAATATTGCTTATGCTAGATTTTGTGTGTACTTTTCATAAAGGAATGAACTGTAGGACACCATTCTTGAATGAAAAAGTGTCTCAGCTTGACTATCACCAGCCTTGGCAAGTACCTCATCACAGCTGAGAAATAGCGGAAAGATTGAGATGTTCAATAAGAGAACCTCCAAATGTCCGCACTTTTGACTTTCAATTTTAAAAAAGTCAAGCAGTACCAGTCGAACACCTTTTCGAAACTTCCAGGCATGTGTCAACTTAAAAATTTCAAATACATATCTTCCTCAAAAACTTGAAAAACAGAAGAATTTCAGGAAGTAAACGGATTTTATGAAGATAGTTGGTGGGGAAGACTATGAATCGATGACTAGAAGTTATATTTTTATGTAAGCACGTGGAAAGTTAACTTAAAGAAATTGTGCCGTCTTATGGTGGATAGAACACTTTTGTTAAACTTATCACATTGTAGTGAAGTAGCCTGGAACCTACTTTATTCCTGGTCATTCATTACTTTCTATAAAGCATGTTGTCACGTTGTTCTCGTTATTTGTGTGTAAAGTATGATTGAATAGACATATAGAGACATTACTTGTGCGTTCTCACTTCGTCTACGAACCCTACACACATGTAAATTTGGGTTTTCAAATTTATCCTATGTAGCTTGGACAAGATCTAAAAAGAAACCAAGTTACTCCAAGCAGGACTTGTCTTTTATTGGGTAGATGTTGTCATGTTCACTGATTTCAGAAAGGCTTCAGTATGATTCATGGTGGTATACCGACCGGGACCATTTGATAACACTGTAAGCCTGTCATGGGGAGAATACCAATATTGCTAGCTATCATTGCGCCTTGATTATGTGCTACAAATCTGCAACGATTCTAGCATAGACCTTGATCGTACAATCTCAAAAGGAAAACCTTCGAGGTACTCTTTAAAACGAATCCTGTACGTTGAACACGAAGAGGATGTGATTACCTTCTTTGATACATATTCCGATTTGGGAAAGGCCTTTATACTATCCACAGATGGTAGCCAAAGAGATCGGCCCTGTATTAATACCAAGATAACAGTTTTCATTAGTTTGGATCTGGATAAAGAGATCACGTCCTTGCAGCTACGTAGCTTAAATCCAAGTTATGCCACTTTCATCAATGGAGAGGTATCCAGTTCGCAGAAAATGACAGTGGTGTAATGAGGCAACTTTTGTTTCGAAAAATTAGGTAGCATATAATGATCGAACTTTGTAGAGCATTTAAGAAAACCAACCAATTTCTATCAATCAATTCTTGGAATCGGTACCCCACTGAAGTTAGATGGTTAGGACACCGACTCGTGTTTAGGAAGAAATGGCAAATAGCATCTACACAAGAATTACCCAGCGTGATATTACATCTCAACTAGAAAGTAAAAAATATTTACAGAGCTGCGTACAAATTACCAGGGAGGTACCAAAGGGTAGCCTCTCTTTTGCATTTCACTCCTGAAGAAGCAAGAATAAAATTGTCACTGAAGTCTTATTTATGAAACCCATTATACATAAAGATTTCGTCTAGAAAATCGAAGAAGATATACATGGTTTAACTTACTAATGATGCTGGCCTTATGACACTTGGGGAGATTATTGCACGACTACAGCTATGCAAATTTCAGGTAACGTCTACTTTGGATTAAATAGAATCGTGAGGTTCTTTTCGGGCTAAACATACTCCCTTTATTATTATAGTACGACTAATTAAGCGTTATTTGTCCCTAAAAGAAATAGAACGTGATCGTTTTCACTCAAGCAGGGACTAATGTATATCCCTTTAGGAGCGCGTTAAGTTTGATGTAGACTTTGTGTTGTGCAAGACTGTAATCAGGTTGCGAAGTTGATGTAGTAATTTTATTTTTGTTGTACATCTTCTTCACTGCTCTTAAACTCTCAACATGGATGATAAAGGTGAGGAGCAAGAAAAGGAACAGGAGACGGAACAGGAGCAGGAGCAGGAGCAGGAGCAGGAGCAGGAGCAGGAGCAGGAGCAGAAGTAGGAACAGAAACAGGAGCAGAAACAAGAGCAGGCGCAGGAGCAGGAAAAGAACAGGGGCAGGAACAGCAGCAGGAGCAGGAGCAGGAAAAGTAACAGCAGCTGGAACAGCAGCAGAAACAAGAGACGAATCACAATGAGATAACTTTGATTGCCCCTACATCAGTACAAAGCTAATTAGTTGCACTTGGGGCTTCCTGAAAAGCCTTCTAGGCATTTCCTGGAGTGCCCCCGTCCTTCCATGCTTTTACCATCCGTACAACCCTACTGTGTCAAAATAGAAGGCATTAAGCAGCATAGTTTAAAAAATTTAAAATCTGATGGGGTCCGAGACCGTTGACAGTAGGGAATGGAAACATCAGAATGCGGAGGGATAGTGTGATGTCACATATTTGAAATATGGGGGGAAATGCTCAATTTGATGAGGTCCTATTAGTAGGAACTTCGATGGCCATAAACTAGAGTAATTCCCTCTCCTAACTGTGAGATACCAGCTTTCAAACTTTTAAATCTTTTTATTAAAACCTTATTATTTGATCCTGGATCCTAACTAGGGATCAATGGAGTACAATCAAGTTCTCAGGAGAGGTTTTTGAGATTCAAATGCCTCCAGTTGAAACACCATATACACTACAGGTTTGGTATTTTGGGAAACAGCCTATTTCAGGGCTGCCTTTAGATATCTGGATTTAAATCGTACCATTTCCAAAACGTTTGATTTTTGACGTCGTCATTTTCCCTACACATTGTAAAAGATGAGCGATAGCACAGGCTGAACACTAAGCAACTTGTATGCGAGTTTCATTAACATATCGCTTTCCAATCGTATAGTAAAATTCAGTAATCTATCAAGATCATCTATCATGTTTAAACAAGGCTGTGCTTTCGCTTAAGAATTTCATAATTGCCTCAAGGTCAATAAGATCAAACATCTTCACGATGTCTTGGGCTGGTCGTGTACTTTGCTCAAAGTCGATAAGATAGAAGTTGAGATAATGGCGATCGTTTGGAAAGAGCCCGGATTTCATTCAACAATGAACATCATTTCTATGAAAAGTGAACCCGATTAAGGTGTTTTGTATCCCCGCGAGTAATAGGCGACACTGTTAATAGGGTTTTAATCCTACCATGAACTCAATGAAATGATATACTTAATTCAGATTCTTAATACGTGATAATGAGCGTGCTAGCTGCAGTCCAATGGACCTAGTCTACGTGATTACGAAATCTCAGTTCTGTGTTGTGTGAGGTTTTTTCACTATGAAATCCAGATGCTGGAAAAGTAATTAGAGCAGAGATCGTACCTTCGCAGTTAATCCTGCTCTCAAAGTATCTCACAGTTGTACACTTTGGTTTCCCTGTAATCCTTTTTAAATAGTTTTGGGAGACGCTTCTCGGTTCTCTCTACTTAATAAGCCTTATAATCTGAATAGCATATAATGAAATGAAATTCCGCAAACAGCCTTCAATTTTTGAAGGAAAGTTGGACCTAATTACATAGGTAACTTCCTATAACACATGCTGTCTTTCCATTCCTTTCAGCAAAGACCGGTAAAGCAGACTCTTCATCGCACCAGCCCACCGGTGGCAAGAATTTTGTACTGCAACCATTTTTGCAGCTGTTAAAAGTAGCTTAAGATATCTGCAATATCTACTGAAATTACGGGACTTGACGTCCGACGGCTCCCCATCCTCCTCATGTTGCTCCAGGGGGCTTTCAGGGTTCCTTATAAAATTTCTGAACTGCAGACTCCAAGATAAAGAATTTCGTCATAATCTTTAGTTTTATATGTACGCCTTAAAATTGCATTAAAAGTTCTGTTTGCAATGTTGTTTACTTGATGGGATTGTATTGGAAACGGTAAATTTCTGTGCCGATTTCAAATGCCCCCCTAAAATTAAGCTATTATCTTATAGCTATATGCCATTTTAAGATAATATATAAGCTATTATCTGATCGTGTTGAATCATATTTCTTTGTGTCTAGTAGTTTGCAAATAAGGTCTATTTTGGCGCTGTTTTCTTTTATGTTAAATTAAAATTATAGCAAAAGGCCAACCCGAGTATGAAAATTGCCCTTAGAAATCACATTTTGATTCCTTTTAACCAACTACCAGTTTGAGACACATAAGTTAATTCTACATACTTTTTGCTGCACTGGTCACTTGTTTAGAGTTACATACCAACGCCCTTTTAGAATTCAATTTTTTTAATGAAACTATTAAAGACGTAGACGAGACAAAATCTAATTCTCGAAACTGAGAAATACCAAGATGACATCTGACGGGTAATAGCTTTGTCCGATGGGCGGCCCTTTAGCCTTGGTTGGCAATCATATACAGATTGTATCTCAAAAAGCCAACTGGTTGGTGGTAACCATTGTACCACAATCAGGAGTAGATGTTAATAACATCGATCAGTCTCTCTTATCGGATTCATACGACTTGGTCAGCTTTCGGTTTACTTATGCTCTGCATCCAGAAGAGTGAAGGCTAAAAAATCTTTTAATCATTATGTTTTCTGAAATTAGTGGTCATAACCGCGTAAATACTGGTCTGGAAATACTGTTGAAGAACCTGCGCACGGTAGGGCACACGTTCGACCTGGGCATCACCAGAACGTTATTCAGCCACCAAGTCACCCTAGCAAAAAGTTTTCAGTGTTAGCTTCACTAACATTAGAGGCTTAGGAACGAATTTTGATACATCTGAATCATTCCTTATTTCTTCTTGTCCTGATATTCTGGCTCTGTCGGAGACTAACCTTGCTCGACTCTAGCATTGACAATGACCAGTTCGTTGTCCCTGGATATCTTCCTCTTATCTGGAAGGATTCAGCTATACATATGTATGGCCTTGGTACCTATGTCTGTGATAAGGTCTCGAGTTTGAAACTATTGGTAGGTTTTACATCTGCTTACTTCAGATCTATTCTACCACTTATCTTTTCTCTTATAATGCTCACCTTCTACAAGTGATTGTGCTATGTTAGATATCTCCGGCCACATGGATTCTATCCCTTAAGCTAATCCTTTCTTGTATAGTGACTTCTGTGCATGTGACCCGACGGCTCCCCTTTTGTATGGCTTCTGCCCGAAGGCAGGGAGGGGCGCCACTCCTCTTCCTTGTGTTTACACAATTTGACCCCAGTATGAACTGGTTCCCATTTGCCGACCCCGGAAGGATGACCCACTGAGTTGGTGGCCACCTTGATGGCTCAGTTTACAAATTGATGAGACAGGCAAATTTTCAAATCGCTCCGAGTGAGAGTTAAACCTAGAACCTTCTGCACTCATAGATGCAGACAGAACCACTGAGCCATCGCGCCGATAATGTACTTTACCCCACAATTCCTGGAGCCCGGTTGATAGAACATGTATTACGTCGTCCTTTGCCGGGGCAGTCACCAAATAATTGTGTAATGAAAAAAGACTGTATAAACATTCCCACTTGCCTACGACGGGGAAGTTTACCAAAACGTATTAAGATTATATCTCGATGTTGCAACAGTTCCAGAATAGGATGGTGACAAGTTTTGCATGAATTAGACACTTAACAGGACTTTTGTTCTACATAAGTCTAGCCTGAAAATCGCTGAAAATTGATTTCGAGGCCCCTTCTACTTTTATGGCAAGAATTTAACGTATTCATACTGAACACCGTTTAAATGCATTAGAAATGCTATTGTCAACGCATTAATGAAATCTCACCATGGAAAAGATCAAGGGCTCACCTTGGAGTCTTATGAATCGTCGTATAAGAAAGAGTGACAATGAAGTCAACAATAAGCACGATCATGATAATGAGACCATCGTCTGATGATGATAATAATGATAATGATGATAGGTCTTAGAAAATGACGTGAAGTAGAAAGACGAGTACACGAAGGAAGAATTCCAAGCGGTACGAGAACAGGAGAAGAAGAAGACGCAAAACGCATGAACGAGAAAACGTCAAGAGCAGCAAGAAAGGGTGTAAGAGATGAATTGGATGAGAATGTGTAAAAGACTAGAACGTGATATTTGATAACAATTGACAATTGTAAAGCTTACTTTTCCAGGACAGTATTATGGGAGAACCATAAAATCACAACAATATCCAAAGTTTGAGTAAAATGCAAGAATACATGACAACATTTGCTGGGATTATACTTTCGTAGAAAGTCGGCAATGCAAACGGCAGTCAGTACACAATTTCCGATGCATGTTATCATCGTTAGGATTTGCGTCTTACAAGAATTAGTCAGAACGTCGTGGGCGCAACAACAAATCAATTTCTTGGTGTCGAGATAAAAAAAAAGTCAACATCTAAAAATACGCTACACTGTTACAATAACTATCGAACTGAGAAATTCAAAGTTTAAGAGGCCAACTGAATTTTGACACTTACAATAATACCCGAAATGCCGATACCTTGACAAGCTTGCCGTATTTCGCTCCAATAGTAATCATTTGACTAAACTAGTCGATTTATGGTAATGGCATAGTACACCATATATCCATGTCTAATCCTTTTCTTAGGTAATTAGTATATTCACATGAATTTAACGGGAGTCCTTCTGTAAGACGGTCCATAATACTTAAAAAATGTATCAATGAGTTTCACGCAAGACATAAATGGGCTTATAAATAAGGAAAACATTGAATTTACTTTTCTGCTGAATGCACAATTGGGCAAGGTAGTACACAATAAAGTTTGCCTTCTGCAAGAGATGGTACGAGCTACATATTGTTGGCCAAAATACGAAATTATTTGCGAATCTGTGACTAGGCCCAACTGATCTAAGCATGTCTTACTAGAACTGCCAAGACGGTGTGGTTTTCCCACTGGTATGTTACACGTTTTGCCTTGATTTTGCGATAAAGGGACGTAATAAAAATAATACAGATGTTAGTCTGGCAGTGCTATCCTTAGAGATAAGAATAAAGGGTTCTCGCCTAAATATGTGGTTTCGATCACGACGAAACGAACGGATTACAACTGTAACAAAACCTGCCTTACATTGTAAAAGTACCCAGCCAAAAACGACAACATTCTGTGTTATGTTCCCAGCCTCAACACAAACTACACCATATCATCACAGTTAATGGGACTGCACAGAAATTATCGAAATTTCTTTCTCAATCTGCAACAAGTGCTAAACGACAATAATATTATCCCGACAGCCAGGCACTTTTGCCCTTAAAAATCACTATACTATATCCGAATCGAAGGGCCCTACAAGATATCATCGTAAACGGCTTAATCCTTAAGTCCTATATAACTATAACACGATTACCCCACAAGAATGTCAAACAATGGCTTAACAGCAACTTTTCATACATCTACAAATCCCGTACGGTTACGAGTAGATGCTGCAAGAGTAGCAAAATTTAGATCAAACTAAGTTCCCTGATCTGTGTGCTGAAACTAAACACATCCTCAAAATGGAGAGACGTCCCTAAAAGTGTCCAACCAGTGATGTCGCCTACTGCCACCCTACAATTGCGGGCAACCTGTAGTCTAGCTCAATGCAGTAAACATATTCCTCCCATCTGGGTTGGATTATGTCATAGCTGCCATCATGAAAAAGAAGCAGTGTTTATCAATATGTACATCGTGCCACAATTACTTCGCACTGGTCCTCGGTCTCTTCAGGGTTCCTCGTAAGCTTCCTTGCCTTGAACCTTCTCTGCAATCCCTTCAACAACACGCAGAGGTTTTTCTTTGATATCTTTGTGCAGATTTTCAGCCATAGTCTTGAACTGTTTCCATGGTCGCTCAGCAATTTTCTCGTTCAAACGCTTAAATTTATTCATGAGGGTTTTCTTAAACCTCATCCATTCCTCCTCTTCTTCCAACAGTCTGCGCCTGAATCCTTCGTCGTCGAGCTCTTGAGCTTCATGAGGCTTTAAAGTTGGTTCGGCGTCCTCAATCAGCTTTGCCTCCTCCTTTGGCACTTCCAAAATAGGTTCCGATGGTTCCTCTTTCTTCTCTCTTCCAAAGTCCTCTGGAATATCACCTTCCATTTTCATGTACTCGCCCGGTGCTGCCTTTGATTTCTCCCCACTATCTGGAAACTTGACCCACAATTCTTCGCCTGACTTCTTTTCCTCGGCAGGTTTAACACTGGACTCTTTGCTTTCAGCTTCCTTCTCCATATTGGGCAACAATACAACCTCGTCTGGTTTGTACTTTTCAGATTCCGGTGTCTCTTCTTTTAAGTCGACATCTTCCTTTCCTCCAATTAAAGGCTCCTTTTTAAACATTTCCCTCGTCTGCTGATTACTATCTGGTAAGTCCCGATGACCTGGAATTGTTTCCATCTTGATAAACGCAGGAAGAATTGTCTTGGATGGGATATCTTTCATACTAGGATATTTTTGCTCTGTCATGCTTGCTTTGTTTAAAAGCCGTTTCTCCCATTTCTTTTCTAACTCTTCAAATTTCTTTTGTTGCTCCTTTACAATAGCTTCTGCTTTTGCCTCAGCATCAATCTGCGGCTTTTCTTCAGTTTCCTTACTATGCAATATTTTTGATTTAATTTCCTTTGAGATTTTCTCTTCCACGGCCTTCGTCATGTGTGGTCCAGTTTCAAGGTCCTTGGGTTTATGCATTTGGAAAAACTGGGTTGTTTTTTTCAACAATTCTTTCTTTGGCATGTCCATGTTTGGCATTTTGATCATCTTCGCATATTCAAATACCTTCTTTGCTATTTCTTGTGGACTACTTAAAATTGGAATTTCATGTTCTCCTTGCACCACTTTCACCCCTTCTTCTTCCTCCTCTTCTTTTCCCTCGTCTTCGTCTGTGGGTGGTGTTGGCCCTTCCTCCTCTGATTCCTTGCCTACGGCTTTTACTGGTAAAGGGTAGTCTTTATGCACTTCTTTTAGCCTTTCACTCCACATATTCGACAGCTTATTGAAAATCTTTTGCGCTTTGATTAACCTTGCGGAGCCTATAAGATCATCTTTACTGAGTGGTATCCTTAACACTCCTTCCTTTGTTTCCTCTTTCTTTTCCTTTTGTTCATGGTCGGGTTCTTTCTCCTCTTCTTTCTCGTGATCCTCTTTGTGGTGATGATGTTCCTTCTGATGTTTCTTGTGCAACTTCTTGTACAATTTCTTCAACTTCTTCTTTGCAGTTTCCCTGTTATTCAAAAACAGGAAAAAAGGGACATCATAACTGAAATCTTATATATATTTTTCAAACTGTTTGTTGGTCTGTCTCTTTGTCTGTCTATTGTTTGTTTGTTCCTCTTCTCCTCCCAAACCCCAGGACTAAATCAAACCAAACTTGGTACATATGTTACTTGATACCGTGGTCAGGTTTTAGGCTCATCAGACCCCGGTGGACCCTCAGGGTAGCCCCCTCAGGGTAGCCCCTAGGGGCGCCCGAAGCTTTGAAATGCCAGTTTCGGAGTGAAGGAGGCGGAATTTGGGGTTGGGTCATCATACCAAAAACGTCGGGCAACCCCGATTTAGGGGGACCGGATCTAGTCTCCGGGTCGATCCGGTGGACCCGCGTGCGTAAAACCGCGTGCGTAAAACCGCGTGCGTAAAACCGGAAAAACATTTCTCTGCAAAAAAATATTCTAGAGCTTTCTAAAACATTTTGGAACAAGGCTAAAGACGTTTTTGGGTTATTACATCATCATACCAACGTTTTGGTAGCTATTGAGCTATTGCACTATCGTAAAAACGTTTTTTTGGTTGAATATTATCTTCAAGTTGACCCACAGGGGTGTACGCAGATTTAAAATGTGATTTTCGGGGTGAAAGAGACGGAATTTGAGGTTGGTTCATTATACCAAAATGTCGGGTCACCCCCATTTAGAGGGATCGGATCTGGTCTCCGGGTCGATCCAGTGGGCCAGGAGGGCGTAAAACCGGAAAAACGTACTGTATGGTACTGTATGGTACTGAATGTCTTCCTCAACTAATAGATTCTCCGGCAACACCAGGTATTCCTGCTAGTTTTGTATAAAGCATTAGTAAATATTGAAATAATTAAACTCGTCAATGTGCATCACGCTAAGGAGTCACCAGTAAATAAGTATAGCTTTCAAAGAATGGAGGTCTGAAATGTGTACTTTTTCTTGAATAAATATTGACAACAACAGAGGACATTGGACCAGGAGCAAAAATTCATCATTATAGTTTAAACTGGTACGACGACACAACGTAATGGAGATATGCACTTGGTCCATCTTAGTGGTTGATGGTTAATGGTTCATCAATCTGATTTAACATTCAAAAGCCTGTCTGTTTAAGGAAAGAGGGCATTTTAACTATAAAGGACGGTATGTTCTTTCTTTTCTGTTAGTAATGCGTCACAACGCACATAATTGGTAAGTTAAATCAATGGTTCACTATTATTCGAACGTCCGTTCTTTTACAAGTTTGCATAATGCAGCGCAAGTTTGCGCCTGTTCCTACCAGTTTCAGAAATGTACGTCTATCAATAACACAAAGTTAGTAAATAAGCACTACCCAAAAACGCTTTTAAGGGTAATGTATATGATTCGTCGAAGGTAACACAGTGGAAACACGTAAAAGCAATGTCAGTGAACACGATGAAAGTGTATTGACGGGTAACTTAAGGTCTTCAGGTAATCTTCCGATAGGAGTTTAGCGTATGAGCGTGATGACGTCATCGGCGTTAAGGTTTTTAGATGCACAGAGACATAGCCATCATGTTAAAAAACCAAGCTGGCATGTTCAAACATATGTGCTCCAAATACTGCGGATGCCAAATGACTGATTAGGCCCAGAGGAAAGCATTCATTTTAGCCACCTATCACACATGGCCGACGTTGCTTAGAGTAATAATGCCACTATGGACAGCCTTTTTTCCTGAAAGGGTGATTAATACACCGACAAGCAATAAAGAAATTTACGCCAAAAAAGGAAACTATGTTTCAGATAACGTTTCGTCTACAACTGAATTCTTCACGTCTATGGGAAATATTACGTTAAGCATTTGAAGTGTAAGATATCGGTTATGCTCTGCTGCCATATTTGGTAATCGAGCGGTAAACTAACTTGGATTTTCCGAGGTTTTTTCAAACATTTAGTGAAAGGTACAGCTAACTTTACCTATTATACCAAAAAGGTCATACAAATAGATCTGTTCACAGTCTGGGCTTTCAAGCACCTTAGGTGGGTATTTTCTTTTCCTTAAAAATAGCGTAATATGATCGTCTAAGAAAAGGAATGATATTGACTATGATGACCGATTTTATCTTCCTGTTTAATTTAGCCTGATATGAGACAAAAAGTGAACATGACTGATTTGTCGACAATTAATCGATACTAGTTTTTTGTTTTTATTATATTTTTAATCCTCCACTCAATACAAGGCAGAGTTGCCACTTTGAAAGAAGTAGAAAGATAACTGAAAATAGAAAAAAAACCAACTAAATATTCCCAAGAAGATGGTGAGTGACATTAGATTTAAAATTGTCAAGATCACAAGTAAGAGGAAAGCAGTCTGAAGACAGAGAGTTCCAGATCTTGGCACTCGTAGGGAAGAAACTGTTAGCATAGAAATTTCTGTTTGTTTTCGGAATACAAACAGAAAAGTCATGCAGAGATGCAGTATACCGAGTGGATCTTGGCCTGATGACGGGAAGAGGAACCAACTCAGCCAACTCAGAAGAACAGTACCTGTAAAAGTAGTACCTGTAGAAAAGACTTACAGATGCAACATCTCTACGGTGAGACAGAGGTTGAAGTGTCGGGCCTATTCAGGGCCAAACGCTCGAAAACGTCGTTTTGGAGCTGTTCAGATATGTTGAGATAGCACTTTGGTACACAAGCGCAAAGATGACAACAAAACTCCACGGAAGGCCTGATCATTACCTTATAAAAATAAAACACAACGTCAGTTGACTGAAAGAGCATAGATCGCAACAGAGCCCCAACCTCCCTTGAGACAAACTTAGCTAGGTTAGTCAGGTAAGGCCCCCATTCTAGACTTGAAGCAAAAGAAATGGCAAGGAGCTTCAACGATGACATCGCCTTAAGACCAGGCCATCCACGCTAAGAGGCACCTTAAAAAGGGTCCTGAGATCTGTCAAAAAATACCAACTGGATCTTTCTAGGGTTGACAGTCACTTGCCACTTTCTACCCCATTCTGCAACAGTGTTTAAGTCAGATCATAATTATCCTATTCTTTCCTGGGAGGGCACATGTGATGCCCTACTACAAGTAGAACATAAATAAGTATCATCAGCATAAATTGCAAGCTGACAAAGCACAGAATCTGATAGATCATTAATATAAATGAGAAAAATAGCCCAAAACAGAACCTTGGGGGACTCCACCATTTACTGAAACACATTGGATGAATCACCATCCAAAACTACTTAAATATTGCGACCACTTCGAAAAGATGAGCTGATCCCAAAAATGTCACCACCAATGCCATAAGCTCTGAGTTTACGTAAAAGACCAGCATGCCAAACCTTATCAAAAGGCTTGGAAATGTCTAGAGAAACGGTCCTGAAGCAACCAGATCTATCCAAACTCCTACAGATTCGCTCAGTTACCACAGTGAGAAGATCAGGAGTATATCTACAGGATCGGAAACCATACTGTACATCAGAAAAGAGGCCTATCCTCTCAAGATAAGCCACTAGTTCCATACTATTCAATCTTTCAAATACCTTGCTGACAACAGGCAGAAGGCTGGTAGACGATAGTTTTCAGGAAGGGATCTTTCCCCATTATTTTTAAACACAGGAACACCTAATGCAGTCTTCCAACATCCTGGTAAACACGCATTTTTGAGGCAGAGATTAAAACTTTGTTGTTTAGCAAACAGTATCAACGGGTCACTAGAGTAAAGATCAATCAATCTAATGATACTAATCAGCCCAGTGCCAGAGAGTCAAATGGTTACTGGTCTGCATTAGACAACTGTTGTCTAACCATGTCAAGTACAACTGACTAACCATGCCTGAAAATGCTCATTGTATATCCTTGGATTACTAATCTCGAGAGTTCTACCAGTTTCAACAACGCTCAACGTAATCCCAAAGAATCATGTAACCTTTAAACAACAGGTGATTCCCGATAGTTCCAGAGCATTCTACGACATTCTAGATTGATCTTAAGGCATCCAGAACATTCCAGAATTTAACAATACAAGATATTTCAAGATGATTCGAAGCATAAATATATTACCTTATTGAAACTATGCATTACTGTTCTACCAATATTTAGTTCGGGTAAAACCGAGTGGTAACTCACTCAAAAAATTTCACGTACGCATCTGACGAAAATAAAAAAAAATCAAAGAAAAAAAAATTAAGGAAAAAACCAAAAAATAAAAATTAAATTAAAAAAATAAAAAATAACTGAAAAATCACGTACACCTTTGTCAAGAGTGATTTACACCTTGGATAAAACTATAAAGGACCATTGGATAATCAAGATTCGGATAACGGAGGGTCCATTGTATTACTTCAACAAGGCGGAATCATACATTCAGATCTGTACATAGGCCAAGGGCGACGGGGCATAGATCCTATCTCAATTTTCCCACCAGTTATCAACGATAAAAATCCTGTTATTGGCCTCATCACCATTTCATTTGTATGCGCCTTCCTTCAGTTATAAAACCTGCTCGACTGACAATTTGACTGTCATGCATTCCTAAAAGGGAAGACACTTGGACCCACCTCTCAAAAAATCCCTTTTAGAAACTGGGGTAACCCCAGGATTTTAAGGCTTATCCTACAATTGACGCTTTTATGAAAACTTGTACCCCTTCTCTGGTTAAGACCATGCCGACATAAAGTAATGTATACTGAGGGGAAAATGGTATGGCATAACTTTCAAACATAAACAAACAAAACATAATAATTAACAATATATACTTTCTTTTAAAAACTTTAGTGCTATATATTTATTTTGTAAATTTACAGAAAAAAAAAGCAAAATTGTAAATACCATTCTCACTGTTTTCATCCATTACGACGGGGACAGCAAGATTTTATAGGAGAGGATACTTACTTTACATTGGTGCAAGGACAGTACCAACATATTCAACATATTAAGAAGAAAGAAAGATAAAAAAATAATTATAATTAAAAATAGTAAACGTACTCATCTGTGACATTCAGGTGTTTCAGTACATGCTTTCTTAAGCTCTTCCACAATTTTTTGACTTTCTTATGTACTCCTTTGGTGTTATTCAGATTGTGCGACTCCGCAAATTTCTTCTGCCAATCGACAATATGATGGTTCAGATTGGACAGAAACTCCTTCACGCCTTTTCTATGTTCGGCTGTAGGAAGAAATAATGCATAGAGGGTGAATATTGTCCTCTATCAAGGCCACTGCTATAGCGCATGTACAGTTTGATTTCCTATGGATAAAATCCTTAAGAGCCTGGGAATATACATTTATACCCATTGGTCTTTTGACCTTTATCTTCTAGTCATCTCATCAGCAAACAACCTTGGCATCATCCAAAAGCTAAACATAAACTAGTCAATAACTACCGACCTTGAAGGTAAAAAAAATGGTATGGAACTTCTTGTAATTAACGTAAATACAGTTGGTAAACTTGACATGAGCCATGACTGACGTCGCAAAGGACAACGCAACATGTTCTTTCAGTATATTCCGAAAATAAAAAGTTCCGACCCCCGGCTTTAACTCGTCAACCTTCTTGTCGATTACGAATCGTAGGCTGGAAACTTCTCTCGGCTACATCATCACTGAGAGTGAGATATGATCTGGCTGAATCCGTTACTTGATTTGCCTGGGTTACAACTTTAAATGTAGGATTTCAAATCCTACGTTTCACAATGGCTTCTCTGTCGCTACTATTGTTACTACTGCATCAAAACTAAATCAAAACAAACGAAAATGATAACGAAACGTCTTGTCATGTTCTGGATTGAGTCAGTCTCATCCTGATTTTTCCTTACTTTTACCTTACATTTGCTACAAAGGCTTTCAAAGTAATGAAAATTCAACTACTAGGGGTTAGTCCTTTATTCTTAACATATTTTAATAATAAATAAAGGGCAAATTTTTCAAATATGAAGCGTTAATATAACTGAATGCCTTAAAACATTTTTATAAAATTCTTAAAACAGTCTGATATGTGAAAATCAGATCCATGTGATAAACTTTCGAGATTTGAATCACTGTTCTGTAATGATAATCCTTGAACGAAATGTGAGACCAAATGTTATCTACCAAATTCTCATCATAAGATAATAAAAATACATTATTCTATTTATAAATATAAAAACTCCGGCTAAATCTTTTAAACGAAGCATGACGGCAAATATAATAAGCACTGGAAACCGAGCTTATGACGATTTTTGTGAAGCTTTTGATATCTATATAATCTATATTAAATGTTTCACATATCTATGCAACATAAACTACCAGGCAGCATTTACATTGTAAGCGACATGTATGCAGTTTGATACGCTAGACAACTCGTTTTGTTTATGAATTGAAGATCAAACCGTATCCGGATGCTGTGGTTAAGCTATTATAGCTTTGAACATAACGAATGTACGAGTACAGCAGAGGTGAAACCGAGGGGGATAGGGGCCAGTTATATATATAGGAATACAGGTATAGGTATTTCTACCTTTTAAGTATGCGTACTAAACATTTTTGCAGCAATCACGAGGCAAATTTCTTTACGGTGGTTACGCAGGTGTAAGACGTTTTATCAGCCATATAAACGGATTTATAAGGAATATGGGCCAATAATTGCTTTAATGAACGATGATTTTGCGTTTCATTAACACCATCAATCTCTTAACTAGATTCCTTACACAAGTTAAAAACAAATGCAGCTGGAAACTGTCTTTGGCACCAGGCTATCGCTTCTATGCGAACGTTTCATCCTTACAGGTTATAGTCTATGTCCATACCATACCCCAAACTGAGATCACTGCCCTATTATTTATTAAAAGTGATAGTATACATAAATTATTCAGATAGGAATCTAAGCATGTGGTCATCGTATCTGTGGAAATGTTGTCGATTTGGAGTGTACTTCATGCTAAGTGATCGTAACGCGCAGTCATGACGGAAGATTAAATCCTTTCTTCAAAAGAAGGTTTCTTCCTAAAATCCACTTCATGTTGAGGATATTTGACTTCAGGCACACAACCGTAAATAAGCTAACTTTCCAAAGAATTCAAAAATGACTTGATATAAGTTGGATACTACTTCTCAAATCTACCTTGCCACTTTCCCTATAAGTTTAGAATGTCTAGCTAGTATTGATCAATGCAAGTGAGACTGAATTCCTTTTTCGTTGCGTAATGGGTCTCCTGAAAATGTAGCGTTATCAATGGATGAGTTGAGACAAGAGGGATTGATCAGACAAGAAAGGCGAGTCAGGAAAAAGGTCGGTTACAATGAAGGTGACAATGGCAATGACATCGTCGATGTAGATGTTGGTAATCATAGTATGCGGTGGGAAAGTGTGATGTCACGATTTTGAAAAAGTTTGAATTACGGGAAAAGAACACAATTTTCATGTTCCCTATTTGTACGACCGTCAATGGCCAAAATTGGCAGTGTTGCCCTTTCCCAACCCCGAGATATCAGCTTTCAAAGTTTGAAATCTCTCTAACAAAACCTTGTTATTTGATGCTGGTTCCTAAAGTAAGGAACCAGTGAATGTTAACCGAGTTTTGACAAGAGATTTTTGAAATTCAAACGCCCCTAGTTTAAACACTATATACACTACAGGCCTGGTATTTTGTGAAACAGTCTATTCCGGGGAGACTTTTAGATATCTGGAGTCAAATCTTGCTTTTTCTAAAACTTTTGTGACTTGTGATTTGTGACGTCATCAGTTTCCTTCCACATTCATCCTCCTGTTGATGACGATAGACTTGATGTTGTTATTAACGTCAACCACAGTGTTGATGCTATTGCTGTTCCATAATATTGTTGACGACGGCGAAGATGATGATGATGATGACACATGGTGTACTTTATAAAGTACGCCAGGTAAGGTTGATAATGATGCTGTTGTTGACGCTGATGGTGTTGAGGCTGGGGATGTTGATGATGTTGTTGTTGCTGCTGCTGCTGCGGTTGTTGATGATGATAGTGGTAATTTATTAGTTACCGACGACCATGGTGTTGCTGTTGCTGTTATTGCATAGTGTTAATATTGCTGACGACAATCATTGTGTTGTCGCTGTCCTTGACGACAACCGTGGTGCTGAGGTTGTGGACGATGACAATGTTGACGATTATGATGATCATGATCACGTGATAATCATGTAATAACAATGAATGGTTGAAGAAAGCGTCAACGATAGTATTTACCACTCATTAGTAACATTAGTAACATTACTGAGAATATTATTTTCCTATGTGTATTACCTGTTTCTTCGTGAGCTTTTTCCATCTGCTTGTGCACCTCCTCGAAACTTTCCTTAATGCCTTCATGGATACCAGACACAACATCTGAGAACCAGTTAGCCCTGGCTGTAGAAGAAAAGGTAATAAAACGTGCTTACAACATTAATACATAAAGAAGTATATACGAGGGAGTCAGACTGCTATCATATACATGGACGTATAAAACACCACTATAAAAGAGGTCAACTGTGCCCCTAGCAACACACACAGAAACGTCACACAGACATGAATGATATTAAGTGCTACCAAAGATGCATGACACTTTCCTCCGCCAAGTTCATGCTGAAAAGCTAAGGGGTATATATCATCGACAACGAATTTGTTTTGTAGGGCAGAGATATTACCAAAATGTTAATAGACAATAACCCTGATAACCATTCAAATGATAAATGGAGACAAGTGCAATGTCACCAAGATTATTCCTAGTGTTATAGAAAATCTTATATCCTTAGTCCTAAATTTCTAGACGTCTCGGACGTACTTCGCAAATAAGATCACTCTTTAAAAAAGAATTTTGTCCACTTGTTGTATTATACTTTCAGTAGCAGATCCACGAACCTAGTCATTGATTAGGAGATGGTATATTTACACAAGTAACTCCCCCAATGCTGCTCCATATCTAAATTGTGTGCGTGGAATCTAAACTACAAACAAACAGAGCCCTTTTATTTAAGCGGTGTCGAAAGAGACGAAGACAGAAAAACAAGGTGTTGCGATGAAGGTTGCTGATATTTTTCGTCTGTCATTTCACTTTAGGGAATCGTCTTGGAGAAATGCCAATTCAGATCCTACAAACAAAAGAAATGTTAGCCTTGCCTTGGAATTGGGAAAAGCATCTGTGAATGGGTAGGAGAGCCATATTAGTCCACCCGATGGTCAACCAATAATCAATAATCTCCTCAATTATATAATACACCAAAGTAAAACTGTCTATCAGTTTCCCTGCCCAGGTCTACGTAATTTATTTCAAGTTCTTAAAAGCGTCTTATTTAGGGTGCTGCCAAGGTTGTGGGGCAGCAAACATGTAAGATTTAGTAATGATTAAGGGCTACGATTAGCTTAAAACTGATAAAAGTGTGGGATAAGAAGAGAGCTGTTGATGAACAAAACAGGTGTTTCTATTAAAAACTGGCATGTTTTGAACACCAGCTGAGGCCAGCTTAAGCGTATGCAATAAACTGCTGTCTCGTACAACCGTAAGAGATAAGCTGTTTTATGGTCGGGATAGCTATGAACTTTTATTCCATAAATGTAAACAAAGAGGACTTCGTTCTCACTTCTTGCCCTGCATGTGGTTAAAGACCAGGGCAGTGATTCATGTTTATACTTCAAAATAGGAACGAGGATGACCCAGCTCTAAAGGGCGAATCAAGCTTGTAAAGTAACCGCAAGCACAACAACAAATGGAATCCAATCGTATGCACAATTAAACACAGAATTTCGTTCAATTCATAATATCTGCTTCTGAAATCGTTGGTCAGATATATACATTTACGTTAGTTTAGAAACACTAAATACAGCTTGCGACAGTTTACACCCTATATGTCGCAAAGGAAAGAAAATGCGTCAAATAATACGCCTATTATCCGATCGATTGACACATCCACTTAAATTAGGGGCCATCAGTGCGACAAAGGGTGTCAATGTTTACCCATTTAATGCAACTATTTTAGCAAAGGTGCAAACCATAATACGAATAGACTGCAGCATGAAATACTGAAGACAGAAGACACTTTTAAAGTGCGTCTTTACATACAAATATTTGAGGGGAGAGTGGGCAACCCCAACAGTTTCAAAGCAACTCAAACCCTAACACAACTTTAAAACACAGTCCATGTCGGTTTCGTATGGTTAACTTTGTCTTGGTCATATCCCTGTATCAAAACACAAATCAGCAATGCAACGGTGCCACAGTCTACCTGCACAGGCTTGATGGTCACTTAGAAGTAAAAATATGCCGACGTCAGCCAATAGAAGCCTTCTACTCGTCTTGTATTGCCTCAAGCAAAACTTCGACAAAAGCTATCTTAAATTACTTCGTCCCACCTTGTTCCGAGATGTTCAAACGACTTAACAACTTAAAACTTTATTCGTGTTGATCTACGTCCACATTGTCAGCTTCTGAATAATTTAAAAGATCAAAAGTAAAGCAGATCTATAAGGCCTACCAATTCTTTTGCTTTGATCGTATACTTGGCAGCAAGTCGAGCAAAAGCTGGTTCGCTTACGAATGTTTACGAATATATTCGCCCAGTACCTGCAAAAACCCCTTGTTTTCAAGTATTAGTACAAAACGTGTACAAGCCTCGTGCTTTAACATCATTAACATGACCGATTACGTTCTGTTTCCATGACGTCACTGTTGTAAACAGCACTTGAACGAAAATACTGCCTCCATTAGTTGGCTCTCTTCAGACTCTGTATTGTGCCGGAGACTTATTAAGAATAATAGCATAACATGGCAATGTTGAACAACCATGGCGACAGGTACATTAATAGATTCTTTAGATATTTAGTCACAAATTAAACTGATTTGAAACTGTTCGCTTGCCAACTAAAACAAGTTCTAACAACCAAGTTTTAAAACAACAATGGCTCTATTCTAAAGCCGCACGTAGATGTCAACATGAAAACGAAACAACCCATGTAGCCAAATAACAGGCACGTCTTCTCTTGAACATCCTTTAGACAAGGCAAGTCTCAAGGAGTAAGGGACATGCCATTCCCATTTGTGAAATATAAAATAGACCTTTTATGAGTACATATTGAGACTTGAAATTGGATTCGCAAGGCATTCTTTTGGCAATACGTGGAGGGGTCCGCAGAAGTTTGTGTACCAATAGTCAGGGTGTTTGCTTAAAAACCGCTGGCCGGAACTTCAATCCAAGCCTAAAATACTTGAAAGTTACGTTTTACCGTTGCTATACTGCCCTTCCACTGTACATAAGAAAAAGGGACATATCAAACTCAGGAAGGCCAGCGGATTGACTATGCATCTGTATGGCAGGTCCCAGCTTCTTACAATGTTTTATGAAAATACGTCACGGCTGCGAGTACCTCTTATTCACTCAGCGACTTAAACAAAGCGTCACTATGTTTTCACCTATCAAATAGATGAAAAGCGAAGCTTCTGACAGACAATAAAATCCACCGAGGAAGGGGGAGAGAGCCGCTGGGTATATATGGCCCATAAGAGTAAAGTTTATGAAACATGAAATATGTCATTTCTGCAATACATGAAAACGTTATCCCAAAGCTTTGGCCAGAATTTCGTCCCTAGAAAGGCACACAGGAAACTGTTCATACTTGGGAGACTTTGCCCTAGACGGGGTATCTAGTAGTAACGCGACGGGATCGACTTTTCCGGCTCAAACGAGTACAAAGAAAGACCCTATACCATACGCAATACTGACTACAAACGGCCAGACATGAACAGCTCTCCGAATTATAATCGAGGTCTCGTGAATGCCTTCAGTCAAGTTTCAGCAAACAGTTTCTTGTTGGAAAATAAAAACGAGCAAGGTGCCGCTTGCTAGTGCTTGACACCATTCACAACACTGTAAACTTTTACGTAAAAAGTTTAATAGTCACGGTTTGTTCATTTCCCTTTTTCATTTCTAGGGCTTTTGATACTAGCATAATTTTGTCGCTGGTAGTAGTTTCTTTGACGATTTGTAGAACTAATTAGGTAAGGCTGAAACAGTTTCGGGCAACGCTGGGGTAGAAGGTTTTTTAAAAGCGGGCATTTAGTGGTTTATATTATCCATAGAAAAGAGTCAATTTCAAATCAAGATATTTAATGTAAGTAAATACATTTAGCCTTTACATTAAGTACAGAAGTAGGTACGATGTCGAGTGAGGATGTAGTCTTTGTTTCCTAGCTCCAGTAACAACTACAACCGTATTTCGTCTCCATTAACACCAACTCCAGTCCTTGCTCTTGTTGAGAGCTTGCCATTATCTTAAGAATTCAAACGAACATCAAGTGTACAAGGATTACCTATGCTGGCAAAGCGCGTCGCATGTACAGGACTTCTGTAAGCTTACGCAACTTTAGAGTAATCTCCTTCTCAGGTCAAGATCAAATAACAAGATGTTCTTTGTTCAGCTCACCTATTTCTTCAGCAACAAAAGGATACACAGAATGCGAAACCAGATCGAAGAGCTTAATTGATCTTTTAAGATGAAAGAAAGTGCACATGGCTTTGCTAAATGCAGAGCTACTCAGTCATATTACGTTGCTAACGAAAGTTTTTTAATAGCTGAGAAAGGAGGCTTTCTGGCCACACTTTTCACGAACAGGCAAATCTTTCGGTTATTTTTCCTTTTCTGTAATATTTACGTTTTGTTGGGAGTTTTACCGAATTATCTTGTCCCTATTTGGCGGTTCCACGCAAATGCATACGTAAGAGTTAACCATGGTTCTTATGGGTACGACAGTGTTGCTGCTAGAAAGGCCGTATAAATTACAGCTTTCGTTGGTGAAGAGTTCAACGAAGGAACGAGAACACGAATTCACGACCCCTCGACTTTCAGTAAGCGGCTCAAAAGGCAGTTTTGGAAGAGTCACCCATGATTGCAACCAAAAATTACTTTCTACAATACACTAACTGCTACGCAGCTCCTTGTCAAACTGGGAGGTGGTTAGGATTCCCATCCCAATAAGGCTTTGTCGCTGAAGTTCACCGTTACTATCAGTAATACAAATTACGTTTTCCGACTTTAGTTTTATGAATATCCACGCAACACATCTATAAAAAAAACAGCGGTAGCATTCCTTCAGGTGATAGCTTAACACCAAATATCGTAAGTCAATCGAAACTCGGGTCAAACATTTCTTCACAGATTATTTCAATTTCACAAGTACCTGATGCTGTGTTATATTTATTCACACGAAATAAAGAGGTTCAAACTGTATTTGTTTCTATATGATCTCTGTTACTTTCGTGATTGTTTTCAGAAACCCCATGGTTTTCACCGTAGCCATTGTGGTGGCCATGCTATAGCTTTAACTATGGTAACACCAATAAATACTACCAGGGCAGTTAATTGTTGTGGTAAAAATTGTTAGCAGTATGTATCAATTATAACATCATTGTAAATGTATTCGCTTCTCACAATCACTTCATAGTCACACTTCTCACACGGGAATAAACCAGTGAAACGTTAAAATGCTAAGGAAATCTCTCCTCCTCTATGGATTGTTGAGGTTGACGCTACAAATGTCCGTGGTTAAAATATGACACTTAACCAAATGTAGCTATCATTCACTTCATGAATGAAAGCCTCTGCACGTCCACTTCAAGTCAGACCATGAAATTAACCAGGAAATTCTAAGATATATCTGATTCATATGCATGGTTCGCCTAAAAGTATGTACATAAAATAGTGACAGTTAAGGCGCTGCGTTGTAGTGACAAAAGTTAAAGACAGCAGTTGCCGAACATGAACTTACTTACTTCACGTAAGATCGATGGAATCGAAAGAAATTGGTTTGTACAAAAACTGGCTTTGTCGTAGAAGAGCACATAGACTATATCGCTGCAGTAAATAATGCCATTGTTCTTTCAGAACCCCAAATGTCCTCGTAAATCCTTCAGATGTTCCACCTAATGTTACCCTGCTATTACCTCAATGATAATACAACCCCAATTCTCCTCAAGAAAAAAAGATACTGCTCCTTCTGGATGTAAGAATACCTCAAGGTAATAATAACCTCACTGATGTTATGAAACATACAAAGTTGTATGCAAAAATAATTTGAGAAGAAAATTCCACAAACGAGTATCTGATATGTTCTTAAAAACTCTTACGAGAACAAAACCGCTACCTACATTGGAAATCCTTTCCAAAAATCCCACTAAGACTCTTGCAACATAGCACTTCGTCTTCTTATATGGCGCGATTATCAAACCCATACGAAAATTGACTAAGTTACATGCTTTTGCAAATGAAAAGATATGCTTTTACACGTAAATTGTTTCTGATTGATAGCAACTATATGTGGCAGAGATCACAGATTCAACAACGTCCTTAAAATTCATGTAAAACATCTTCGCCTTCGTTATCGAATGACATTCTGATTAACGTATACATTGCCAAAACCATACCCTATAAATATACGAGGCCAAGCAAATGTGGGGGAGAATAAAAAGAGTGGTTAATCCCT
>JAAAKL020002547.1:0-25738 GCA_010016065.2 Carybdea cf. marsupialis auct. non (Linnaeus, 1758) | reverse complement strand
TGCTAATTTCTTTTCATCCGCCAGTCAAGATTACTATATATACTGTGATGTCGCAGGCTTTCTTTCTCCGTCAATTTTATCAGGTAATAGCTTTCGCCCAGATTTGATTATCAAATGGAACAGCACTCCCTTCATCGTTGAACTGACTGTGGGCTTTGAAGCAAAGTTATCATTTAATTATGTCAGGAAATCAGAAAAATACAGACTTTTATGCTCTCAACTAAATAAGGATTACGAAGTTCAATTAATAAGTCTTAGTATGAGTGCCATTGGAGGAATATTTGCAGAAAGTAAATGTTCCATTGACATGATGGACACTTTGAAAATCGACAATTCAGATTATCTTGTAAAACAATAATAGGTTGTGCAATAAGAACTACCTATTTTATATTTTGCAGAAGAGACAAGGAAAGGCCAAATCCTGAACTGTTGATGGTAACTCGAGTAATTGTTAGTTACGTTGTTAGATCATTATTGTACTATTTTCGCTTGTTGTTGCTTTTTCTTACTAAAGTCATGGTATGTATCATAAGCGGTTTGGATATGTCTACCATTAAATTAATTTAAAATGTTTTTTTTATTTCTTAGAATATCGTACATAATATATTGACATAAATACATCCTATATCCAATATATTTGCAGGTATCAGACCCTGATCCTAAGGCATCTTCTTATAGCGATAAAAACCTCCTAAAAATTCTGATCTTTCCTAGGAATACCGTCTCTTGCAGTGACTCAACAGATAACTTATTAAGGTTAAGGGCCTTCATATGGAACTGGGTGCCTCTTCTCACGATTCCAAGGACCCTCATAACTACTAGGATTGTGGTAGGTCTTGTTCACCACATTCTTTCTTTCTTTCTTCTTTCTTTCTTCCTTCTTTCTTCCTTCTTTCTTCTTTCTTTCTTCTTTCTTTCTTTCTTTCTTTCTGTCTTCTTTCTTTCTTTCTATCTTTCTTCTTTCTTTCTTCTATCTTTCTTCTTTCTTTCTATCTTTCTTCTTTCTTTCTTCTTTCTTTCTTTCTTTCTTTCTTCTATCTTTGTTCTTTCTTTCTTTCTTCTTTCTTTCTTCTTTCTTTCTTCTTTCTTTCTTTCTTTCTGTCTTTCTTCTTTCTTTCTTTCTCTAAATCCTTGTATTCACTAATATTTTCTCTTTCTTTGTTGGTCAGATTTCTTTCAGATGGAACTACCCTTTCAATTAGCAAGGTGATGCTTTCTTTCTTGTCTTCTAGAGCGATATCAGGTCTGTTTGCTCTTATTTCTCTGTCTGTTTGGATGGGCATATCCCACAATATCTTGTTTTTTTCATTTTCTGTCACTGTTTCAGGTTTGTCATCATACCAATTTCTTTCTACTTCGATGTCATCTTTTCCACAGATCAGCCAATGAATGTAACTTAGAGCTTTGTTGTGTCTTTCCAGATATTCATTCTCGTCCAGACACAATGTAATCAATTGTTTCATTATACTTGTGACAGAGCCTACACTTTGAATCTACGTCTGTTTTGAGAATTTTACTTTGGTAGTTTCTGGTGGGAAGACTTTGATCTTGTGCACTCACACTCACTAATCCTCGTGCACCGTGCGGTGCGTAGAGCCAACTTGCAACACAAGTGTTCGCCAGTTCTGACGATAGGCAGCGAGCTGCTCCGCTTGAGATAGAGGCACTCCACAGGATCGCAGATCCTTGGCGACGACATCCAGCCATCGAGTGCGAGGTGCGCCTCGTGGGCGTCTCCATTCTGCTGCAAACGGACTAAAATCCAGGACCGCGCGGGTTGGATGACTCGGAGGCAGGCGTAAGATATGCCCATGCCATCGCACCCTTGTGCCGCTATCACAAATCATTCTGTTTCTGCTTTCAAACCTGAACTTCTTAGCCATGCATGTGTTTTATCTTGATCAGCATCAGCCTGTTCTATTCGTGCTAGATATATACCATGTAAGGGCTTTGCTCGCCACTTGTCACACATGTCTTTCAAGATCTTCTCTTTGGTTTTTTTTACTACCTTTGCAAACTGACATGACCGAACATTGCCTCTCTCTGTCAAGTTTCAAAAGATACTAAAGAAATAATTTAGTATGTCACCAATTAAATTCGAACTAAGCATTTCTGGCGGGCACTCTACCAACTGAGCGAGCCGAGCCTTGCTGATAATAGGTTCCACCTTTGCTACTTTTCCGTTTAGCCTGATTTCTTCTCTAATGATTAGTATTTTAAACATGAGTCTAAGTATCACTTTTTGATCCGGAACTGCACTCAACTTGGTACAGCCGTTTTGGATTCTCTTGTGCTTGTTTAAATTTTTAAATTCTAATCGCCTCCAAAGGTCCTAATACTTAATACTTATCCTTTACTACTTCCCTAGTGTCTCATCATCTCAAATTCTCTCTTGTGGAAACACTTTGATTTTTGTTATTGTTATGAGAAGGGTACTTATTGTGATGAGTAAGGCACCAACTTGGGTGGCCACCAGCGAATTATAACCTAGAAGAACTCTTGCGTAACGAGTCAAACCATTAAATTTCCAGACAATTATTAATCTTCCATTAAATATTTTCCAGATGAACGTAAGGAGAGAAGCCTATCCCAACAGCACTCTGAATTTTTGTAATCCTACGTTAATCATGCGGTCTGCGGTTTTTCGACTACTTTGCTCACCATATCTCAATATCTTCCAGGAATAATTTTTAACTAATTTCCTTCCTACCCATCTTTGTTGTAAAAAACAAAATCTGAGAGAATGATGATCAGCTGGACAGGGTAAAAAACTGATCGAGTCTTATGACAAAACTGTAATATGTTTGCTATAGGATACACGTTCACCATCTTAGCAAGAAAGAACCGAAAATATTTGAACCGGTGTATTTAAGATATCTCTACGTGTTATTCCCTAACAATCCTTTTTACGATAAGAAAAACTTTTTTTGCAGATCATATTCAATGAGAGTCCTTATCGAAGACAAAAAAGCCAATATAACACATCTACCATAGAAGTTTTGTATTTGAAGTCATGAGTCATTTCATTGGTAGAGAAACTATTACCAAAGTGGCTATCTACTCCAAATAAAGTGTCACCAGGTCTTTGATACTGGTGAAAACACTGAATGGAGCGATAAGGGAAACTGACAATAGGGGACTCAATAATGTGGCTTGGTAGTAGTAGTAGTAGTAGTAGTAGTAGTAATAGTAGTGGTAATAGTAGTAACAGTAGCAGTAGTAGTAGTAGTAGTAGCAGTAGTAGTAGTTGTAGTAGTAATAGTAGTAGTAAGAGTAGTAGCAATAGTAGTAGTAGCAATAGTAGTAGTAGTAGTAGTAGTAGTAGTAGTAGTAGTAGTAGTAGTAATAATAATAATAGTAGTAGTAGTAACCGTAGTAGGAGTAGTAATAGTAATAGGAGTAGTAGCAGTAGTAGTATTTGTAGAAGTAGTCACACCAGATGTGGATGCAGTAGTAATGATAGTAACGATAATGATTATGGTAATAGTACAGCAACTACTTCCTGCAGCAGCAATTGTAGTAGGTGGAGTAGGGATTTTAGTAGTAACAACTTGAACGCAAGATGAAAACAACAATATCCAAGTCATCCTAATGCTTTTCTTAACTATATTACATTATACAGTTTAGATTGCTTAGTTACTAATTCTGATTCCCAACTAATTGCCATAGATAAAAGATAAGAAACTGATACATTTCCTCCATGTCAGAGATATACATTGATTTGTTAGTGCTGTATACGACGCTAATGTCCCTTTAGTTATTTTCTTTGATGATATACTCAGTGTACATGCAAGAAACACTGGTAATTATGATAAATTCTTCTAAAGTTAGCCTGAAAATTAAGAAGACAAGGCAAAATTGTTAGATCCTAAATGCAATATAGACAGTAAAATGCATTCATCACTGAGTAAAAAAAGTCGGTTGTGATATGAAGTCATTAGACTTATTTTAAGGTCAATGGGTGTCATAATATGATCGTTCCTTCTATGTCTCCTTGATCATGCAATTATTTTAATCTTCTTCATCTTTCTCCTTCTGTTTCTTGAATTTGCTCATTCCTCTACTTAATTATCATCATAATCATCATCATTATCATCATCATCATCATCATTATCATCATCATCATCACCAGCAACAGCGATTTACCTATCTAGAAACTTAACATTTCTAGCAATAGGCATAAGTCCATTTTTACCATAATCATTGTTCTGACTTCCTGCTTATCTATCTGTAAGCTGTAGAATAGTTTTTTCTACCTCTTATTAACAGAGTTAGAAAACAGAGACTCTTGCTGGGGACAGCTGTTATTGAATCACCTTAACTATGCAGCATTCTTTAGATGTTACCTCTTGCGGGTGAATTGTATGTTCTTCGTGTTCTTCATCTGACTCCGTTTCTCATTAAAGGATAAGATTTCTTGACAAACTTTGGCATCTCTATCCTTGTATTATTTATATGGGCTTGTTTCTACTTACTTATTTACTTATCTACTTACTTACTTAGATACGGATCATTTGCTAGTGTGCAGTTTCAATTTAACCTTTGCAGAGTGCCTAGCAAGTATCCTTCAAAGACATATTTTACGGATAAGATGGGTGGAGGGAGAGTTCGATCATTTATGACATTGTAACGAGGGAGTAATTTCCTAGAAACTTTCTTTAATTAAAAGAAGAAAATAAACTATTATCAATAAGATCCTTTAGTCCTAATCAAATCAAAGAATCGCACCAACAACATGTTTTCCAGTAGATTATATTTTTAAATAGTTCAGATTGCAAAACATAACAACACAAGTATGAAATGAGAAGAGAGAGGTTCAAACATACGTAAAGATAGGAAAAGCACTTAAAACAAAGGATACTGAAAACAGTATACTGGATGCCTTTATTCTCTTTTAGTTTATATTCCTTCAGTTTTGTCAAGGATGGTTGCCTTAGGTCCCTGTGGGCATGGATGCCTTCAGGTTTGTCAATAACAAATTACTCTGATACCTGCGAGGTGGATGTCTCTAATTCCTTCAAGGGATAATGTTTTAAATCCCTCTTACAAAAGATACCTCCGATCCTTAGGAAAAGGGAATGTTCTCAACGCCATCTTAGTTAGATATTGCAATCCTCTTTTAAGGTTGGATATCTCGGAGTCAATAAAAAGTGGACACTTTTCATCTCTTTAGGGTTGGATACCTCCAATTCATCCCTTTAGGGGTAGGTGTCTCCAACCCTCTCAAGTGTGGGTGGCTCCTACTCCTTTCTGGCTTACCACCTCCAAACCCTCTAAAGTTGCCTACCTGCAAATTCTACATGGATAAATGCTTCCAGTCACTATCTCTTTCAGGCTTTTTGCCTCACCTGACGTAAGTTTCAATCCCCCAGAAAACTCACCTATTTCTCAGCGACATCTCGGCTTAAGAAAGAGATAGTTACTGCAACCCTGAGCTTTAACAGAGTGCAAAGTCACCTTAATGAGGTGAGGAGGTTATGAAACCAAGGCATTTAAATTTAAAGAGAAATGACCTCCTCCCGAAATTATAAGCTCACTTACTTGCTTGTGGATCCAAGTCCTTCAGAGAAGGTGTCTCACCTAATAAAAGAAGAAATGGAAGTCACAATGATTGTCTTAGATGGCAAACCAACAAAGTTACAAGCAAGAAGATAAATAGCCATAACTGGGCCTACTTTGATTGATATGCTTAGGATGGCTAGTACACTGATCTCTGAAAAACACTGGATCAAACATCTTCTGTCATTAACAGAAGTCAGTCGTTGAACGCCATTTTACATTTATCATTTAAGCAACGCATGGATCTGGTTCGGCCATAAAAAGTTTTAGATCATCGTTCGCTTCATCGAGGTATGTAGTAGCAACAGCCGGGAGTGGATGTATGGTACTAAAGCAGGCATCCAATCCATGTTGAGAAAGTAATGCTGATGTCTGTCCAATTTTTACGTTTTACAAGCCTTCTCTGTTGATCACTGTATGTTTAATTATCTATGATTGAGACAGTAGCAGATATATGTACGTACTTGCTCAAGAAGGTAGGTCGAGGAGTAGTCAAAAGTTGAGAATAGAGTACAAAGACACACAAAACCGATTTTCTGTTGATACGAAAAAACCGAATGCTCGCTTGGAACCTATTACTAAACGTGTTGTCGGAGCCGGCACCGCTCCTAAGAGTAAACAATGAGACACGAACAAACGTAGCCAAAATTCCAAAAAGAATTCCAGAAGGTGGGTATGGTTGTGACATGTACATCGTCGAGAATACAGACATCACATCAAAGCAGCCATGGAGTGCATGGTTCCAGGGAGGGGGGGAGAGAAAAGTTGTTCTGGGAGCCAAATTGCAAGAATGGGTGCACGGAACAGAATACAATTTAATAGGAGGTCAAGACCTGTTCCACACATAGCGCAACACAGGGCTGCAATGTGAGGTGAAGAGAAGCTGAGAGCCACTCCTACTCTATTCAAAGGTTAATGAAAAATTATGCACACAACACAAAGGAAGTTCTCCAAAATGTTCGGACTACAGTTAAACAAAGTAGGTTATGTAGATTTTGACTAGTCATAAAAGTTACCTTTCTTTTTCCTAGGTTGCACGTTTTTCTTGTATTCTCCTGGCATTCGCATATTTCCTGCCGGTTTGTATCTTGCAACTACAAATGTCTTTTTCATACTTCCTTCTTCTCGTACTGCTATTCCCATTCCGAGTTTTGTAGAAGATTTCCACACGACTTGCGTAAAATGACCAGTTCCTGGTTTGATATCTTCGCTATTGAAATCATATTTCTGGATCTCATCATACCTAAAAGAATATATTGCTGTTTTCAATAGGAGAAAATGCGACATAATGTGTTGTCTATTAGGTAAAGCTCTGAGGATAAAGGGTGTACCTTGGTGATTTCGGCATAGGATCTCATAAAATACCCTTTTTGTTATATCACCTTCGACCTTACTTCATTCCGTGTGATGCCACACATTGAGCCACAAATCTCAGGCAACAGTTCCATCTTAGGGTAGTGTCCCTTCCTTCTTCAAATCTTTCTCTATAGTGTGCCTCCGTGTCATTTTTAGTCTCCCTCTCGCTCTCCTCTGACCCCTGGGGATCCATTCTGTTGCCACTTTCGTTATCCTTCCTTCGCCCATTCTACAGATATGCCCCATCCACGTCAATCGTCTCGATTTGATAAAACTCTCAATCGTTCCTATTCCAGCTCTTCTTCTCACTTCTTCATTTGACACTTGGTCTGTGTATGCTATTGATATAATCCGTCTCATGCACTTATGATGAAAGAGTTCAATTTTCTTGCAGTTCTTGTCCTTTAATTCCCACGTTTCTGAGGTATACGGCAAAACAATTTGGCAGAATGGTAGCCTCATTAATTCTCATTTTTAGTCTGACTGTCATCTTTTTGCTTTTCCAGACATTGTTCAGTTTGGCAGAAGCTCCGCTAGCCTTTCCTACTCGAACTCTGATTTCCCCTGAGCTTCCTCCTTCCTTGCTTATGATGCCCCCTAAATACTGGAATTTGTCCACTTCATCGATCTCGTTTCCATCCAGCGTAATTCCTGACATACAGTCTGCATTTTCCCCAACTTTCATCGCTTTATACTTCGTAGTATAAAAACGCAATCCCATCTCCTTCATCACAGTCTCCTTTGTGCCTCTGTTGTAGTCCTTTGCAACATACTGTTAATTTGATCCAGCAGAGCAACGTTATCAGCAAAGTCCAAATCAAAGATTCTAATGATACCCATGCATTCGTATATACATCATGTTATATATCATGTACTTAAACCCTTGAAGGATCGTGGAAATCACGATTCAAAAATATTTGGATTCTGATGCCCTTGTCTTGATTATCATGATCAATTTTAACGATGAAGAGTGGTGAAAAGGGGCCTTTTTATGACGGAACTGTTACAAAATTGAACACTTAGCCAAGGATCTTGGGTTCGAATTCATGTAGAGGTTAAACTCACAATCCAAGGGGCATAGTTCTTGATTCCGACTGCATGACTGAAAATGTAACTACAGGTTCACAGTTCTATGTTTGTGGATTATTGATCTTGGTTACCGTCCGCAATAGCTACTGAGATTTCAAACCTTAAAGATGATTTTTCTACCATATATCCTTGAACTCGGATACCTTAGATACTTAAGCCTGTAAGCAGGAAATAAAAAAGGTCATCAGTGTACAAGAATTGGACAAAAAGACTAACGCAGATTGTTGATACTGGGAAAAGGCTGTTACCTGTGCAGAACAATTGTCTGTGACGCTTGGTCAAATATATTAATGACGAGTGAGGAATCAGAGACATTTCTACTCTGGCATGTAGATTATCCAGTGTGCATATTTAACATTCGTATCGGGACCCAGATGATAGTTTTCACTTGTTATATAAATCTTCGATAAGATGGAAAAAGATCCTCTTTGAAAGAAAACGAAGACTTCTTAATAGTAGTCAGCATTCTAAATATTTCCAGCTACTTTAATAATTAGACGAGTAATTTATACATCACACATAATACTATTCTTTTCAACCAAAGTTCTAGTTGGAAGGGTCCTCAAATATGACACGTTCATATGACTTCATGTTCTTACAAAGAGCTGCTTTCACAAAAGGTTTCACAAAGAGTTTCTTAGAGACAAAGAAATTTGACGGGAAAAGAAGAGAAGGTAAACAAAATGTAGCATTCTCAGTGCTTAGATATAACATTAGAACCGTTCTTTAATGCAGAATAGGAACGTAAATGTGACGTTTGCGCTAGCCGGAAACTGTAGTATTGAATCGAATTAACTATGATCGCTTCAACCTTGCTCATGAAGTGTGGTGTTTGTCTAACTAGTTCAAGACCATTTTATGGCCGTGTTTCGGAAGGAATCAAATTGTTGTTCCGCTACATAGTTCTTAATATTACCAATATAGGTTACAGGAAACTTCAAAACGAAACCTTTTCTGTCTTTTTCTACCGCAATAATGGGAAAGTCATCTTTTTCAAGCCTCTCCAATATCAAGGCATTGACGGAAGAACGTGGAAAAGAAGAGCAATGCAAAAGGATCGTTCGATTTAAGAGCAATCGTAAGCCGGCTGGAGAGTACTTTCCGTCTTCTCAGAAGACTTAAACACGTGTCCCCCATCGTTAAGTACCAATTATAATCGGAATAAATATTGATAAAACTTCGACTAAGTTGATATGTGGTACAGAATTTTAAAATGGCTATTTGCAACAGATTTATTTTCCTCGACGTTTTGGCCAGACACTTATTACATCTTATGGTTTTCAAGAATATGATAGGACTGAGATATGACCAATCAAGGTAAAAGGTTTTCTCTCATTTGTCTTACTAAAAGCACGCGTACCCTCTAACCAAGTATGTTTTCCAACAAAAGACTGGCGTTTTTGGATTTAATAAACAGTTTCCAAATAGGTGAAGACGACACTTACTATAAAAACTCGTTTACGAAATTTGACAAAACGTGATACTTTCCTTATCTTATCACTCCTATGCCAGTATATAAAATCGTTCATAGCTTATGCCCATCAGAAAATGTGTCACATATCCACGTGTCACATAATCACGTGTCACATATTCGCTTGTCACAAATCCACGTGTCACATATCCACGTGTCACATATCCACGTGTCACATATCCACGTGTCACATATCCACGTGTCACATACCCAGGTGTCATATATCCTTTTATAAATGTCCAATATTTTGAATCCCTGCCTTTTTCAAATATTGAGTTTTTCGAGCCATTGATTCCTCGCATTCCTGCTTCGTTTATTTGGTGCTGGATAGCTATCATAAAATAAATGACATTCTTCAGTAATGGAGAAAATTGAATCAGTGCCCAGGTCAAAGACTGAAAATGTTTCGTTGAATCAATCGTGGCTACACCAGCAAAGAGATTCCTGATATAATCTTTCAATGGATCAGTTCTGCATTTTGATTTGCAGTATCTATCGTAAAGTTAACTTGTTGTGATGGTTACTCCCCTAGATTATTTAAGTAAAATTTAACCTAAATAAAACTTGGTAGACCAAGGGCGTTGTCAATGGTTGTTTCGATCAACAGTTGCCATAGTAACAATATTATAACTGGAACCCAGTCACCAAGGAAATTGCTCCTATACAAACCCAATCCAGAAAGTTCGTAGTTCAAATCTCTGAAAGCTAATGCTCTTTGTGTCTTTTAAAGAGATTAGGAAGCCTATTTAGCAAAGAATATCTTACCAAAAATACAGTAGAACATAGTTCACCTTGGAATTGTTTAGTTGCCGGCCTCATCTATCCGCCTCGGTGCCGCTCTGGGACTTCACATTCTCAGAATACTTAAGTGATAACGTCATAAAATCTTTTTGTGTCAAAGGAAATAAATGTTCTACATTTTAGTGGTAACTTTATCATTAAACTGCCGTGCACAAACCACCGTCTAGAAGACATATTCTAACAATGAGAAGCAAATTTACCAAAAGTTGTTGATATAGTCAGTTCAAAAAAATCATGAACCCGTTTCAAATAACAGGTTTTTGAAGGGAATGCTTCGAATTTGGATACCTTAATGTTTGTAGAAACTGCTATCAAATTTTGAGCCGCTATTTTATCAACAAGAAGGATTCAGTTAATGCAAAATTTTCTCCAACATGTGGTTTCTATAAAACGTTTACGAGACGCTTGCTTAAGCAGTCTAGTCTACAAAGCATCAGAGGTAGAAAATGCAATGACAACCATGATAATTACCCACCATGAAAGTGTTGCTTTGGCACCCGAAACAGCATCCTTTCCTGTTCCACAAAAAATATTCTCCCCTGCACCTTTTCTATCTTTGCAATGACAGAACGTATTCTCATCTGCTAAGTGCTTGGCCCATTCCTCTGCCTCTTTCTGAAGTTGACTGTCCCATTCCAGTGCTGGTGTACCGTCGTGTAAAGCTCGCAGTGTATTATGGGCCTTAAGGCACAAGTCTAGCACAACAGAGATGGATATTGGAAGTGATTAAGGGTGATCATATTTCAATTAGTCTACAGGGCGACATCAGACCCACTCTTATTTCAAAGTGGCGACAGATATTCTGTAGTTTAAAAGGAAATCTTTTTCCTATACAAGATGCTCCTTGTCTCTAGCAAACACTTTCAATGCACGTCTCTAGATTTGTTTAAACAAATTTGTGAAAAAGAATAAACTGTTTGAGGAGAAACGTTTCAAAAGTTACAGAGAATAAACTTTAAAAACAAGGCGATCAGACGCATTCACAAGACGTGGAAGTATCCACCTCTTTCGTCTATCAGGGTTGGGTACAGAAATAAAGGTATCTATTGACTTCGTGAAAATGATATATGTTAAAATTATGTTAATATATGTTAAAATATATGATAATATATACTAAAATTTTACCAGCTTAGGTTCAAAGCTTACCGAAAATAGCTGACCAAATAGATAGCTGTGCATTCCATGTCAAAGCGTGTTATTGTTACGTCACAGCAGGATGATGTCAAGTTACATTTACTTCTTCGTATTTTCTCAAGATGTCGAATATGATGATCGGGCTTATGCTTCGTAAATAAGATAAATAATGTTGTTTCTTTTTTTTTATCGTGAAGCGCTCTACTGCTGTAGTGGGTCGATTACGCCGCCTGAAGACGGGTATGTCAATTATATATGTCATGGATAACCATTATTTGTGTAAATAGTATCATTATTTTGTGTCGGTGTTATTTACTTGCTTGTAGCCAACAAAAAGGCCCCAAATATTTGCTGCCAATGTACAACAGGTATTGTGTTGTCCGTGGAGCTTTCTGTTGTCTTAAACTACAACCTCGTCACACTGTGTCATATATCATACGTTTAGTCGATACGAAAAGGGTCCAAGGTATCGACGAATTCTGCGCCACTTTTGATAATATTAACCAAAAAAGATCACTCATCGAATTAAACAACTGAGAGTCGATGAGTCAAAATTTCCTGGAGAATAAATCATGACCATTCTCCCATGTGCAGTGTAATTATCTGTCTTAAGGACACCCCTACCTTCACCTCCTACCATCCTGTTGATAATAATAATAATCTAATTTATAAAAATAACAACGTTGACCACTAAATCCCTCACCGAAATATCATTTCTGACAATATCTGAGGAACAAATACCACAGACAGGTTAAAGTGCCTTTTTACTTTTGAGTGGAATTGACTTGTTTTTTATGTAAGTAAGCAAACACGCAAACAAACAAAACTAAAATCTAGATCATTTTCAGTAAATATTGACAAAATTTTTAAAGTATCCTTTGAATCTCCTATGAAGTTAACATCTGTTAACGCTTGATTACTCTGTAGAAAACCCAGAAGATGCTTCCATTTTCTTAGAGAACACAACTTGATTAAATAGACTTGCCTTGGTTGCCTTATCTCTCCAAGCCTCAGTACTAAGGGCTGTCAATATGAACTTGGACAACACTTTCCTTAACTAGCAACGCAGTATGCTTCGCAGATATTGTCCCTTTGATAGGTTGGCTTGTAACAGACATGCTATGTTTTTTTTACTTGAAAAGATAGCCTTGCGTACGCCCCTTCTTGTTCAGTACCCTCTATAAAAATCATTCACTTTTACTTTTTTGAAAATGAGCACTTTTAGAGCTAAAACATGAAGCAGAACGAGAAGTGGATTTCACAACTATTACATTGCGAAGATACCAGAAGCAGCGCCGATACTGTTTTTACTTTTTTGCTATATAACACCATGTGTGTGTTTTTCCACTTTAATATTCATCCATTATCTGCCGTGTCTTACAAAATTGGTTGTATGACTACCTAACCCTTTCTATCTTTTGCCAGATGTGTAAGACTAGTTGATGTCAGCTTATTGTCAAGCCAATCTGACATGTTTGAGAGAAAAGTAACTCTCTACCTGCCTCTAGTTTCATTTGCATTCAATTCTACCTGCCAAGACTATCTCCTCCTATCTATCCCGTCTGAGTCTTACACTCAAAAAAAGTCCAGCTGCCTCCTCAGGATAACATCCGTCAACTGTGATACAATGCTAGCTCCTTTAACAAATTTCGTTTCTAACTCTTGGTGCTCGGTAAGTATACAAAAGATGTCATTTTTTTTCGCACAGTAAACAGAAGTCGACGCAAGATGTTTCATGATAATACCAGGTCCCTTAAAAGCTTTATACCAATCGTCGACAATTTAAGAAGCTGCGAAAGCAAACTATTCAACGTACACACTGTTTTATATAGGAGAATTTGAGAAGCATGTTTTTCCCATACTTTGATATACTGTGCTTGCTATATTTGTCTTACTTTGTCAGTAATTCTCCAAATTATAAATCACCATTACTTAGGGAAGTGATTCGCTCAACAAGATGTCCTTTCTGGAGGCAAGGCACTCAAGGGGGTTATATACACAAACGTGGCATAGAGGTTTCGTACTCTTGATGCAGTAGACTATTCAATACATGTGACCAATTTTTTTCTTGAGCTATTGTATCAATATTTTTGATGTAAAATTATATTAAATAGCAAAGGTCTTACCTTTCTGATTCACCACAGTGACTGTACAGCTTCCTGTAGTAAAGAAGAGGAAAAATTTAATTACTGAAATGACTTCTAAACATAGCTGATAAAAGTTAGTAATCACTGGCAGTTTGCCAGAGTCATAGGACTAACACTTGCGGAGCCTCTGACGTCACACATTGCAATACAACTCCGGCGAGAGTTTTTGCCAGGCAGCTTGTAGGCATTTTATTCCCTTGAATAAATATAGTTTCGCATAGTTTCTGATTCACACAAATTCTACAAAATTAATAAGCGTAGATCAATATATATTTGGGGGCATTTAAACGCTGGACACCATAGAGGCGCACGAAGCTGGATCAAGGTCCTCTCGGTCACACCCTCTAACCAGCACTACAAGAAAAGAAGCAGCAAGATATTGCTCTGTGATGAATCCGACGTTTCAGTAAGTAACGTCAGACATAAACACACAAACATTTGCTAAGGGTGCCTCGGAGGATAAAAAAGGAAAATGAAACAAAAAGTGCACAAAAAGAAGGAAAAACTTCAACTGACATATTACTAATTTTATATTATTGCAGAAATTCTAATAATGAGCAGATGTCTCACAGAGTAGATTAATATTTTCTCTATAATGATTGTTACTAAAAAGATTACGTTTCCAAAATGTTTTTGAAAACTAATCAACTCCAGAATTTGAACATGACACGCACGTGTTCTTGTCCAAATAATAATGGCGGTGACTCGTTACCAGTGTAATAGTGCTGTATCAAGGTATCTTATTAGTATATGAGCAAGTTGTAAAGTTACTAAACCAACAATTGGAGATTTGGGATCCTTTTTCGCATACACGATAAAAACTCAAGATTGATATGTCAGTTTTACAGTTTACACAAGTTATATTTTACAGCTAAGTTCCATGCATGATCTCAATGAATTCGAAAAAATGTTAGAAAGATAAATTATTTGAGGAGCAGAGCATCCCATCTTCCATCCTGACACTACCCTTTTTAATGTCGCTGTCTGAAAGCAAATGGTCCATTTGAGAAGGACAAATTTCCTAAAGACATTGTAAGTAAAGCCATTTAAGTGTAAAATTACTTCATACGGAACAAAGGTGTGCTCCGCTTAACAGAATACCCGTTTAGAGTCTCAGGTTAAGAGATACTGTAGAAAGAAGTTTTAGTAATTTGTAGAGGGATTAGTAAACCACGCTGTGTTAAAGTTAAAGAACACTCAATTTGTGAGAAACATGTAGGAACTAAAGAACGCATAATTGTTAATAAGAAGAATAGTAGTTGTTTGTAACAGTACAGGTTGCGATGGCGGTTAATCTGTTTCACGAAGGATTAAGCATGGTGTCTTCTTTCTATAGCCTGCATTTTTGCGCACAGGAAATAATAGGAATGTGTCGTGGAAGGAAGGGGACATGGTGCTGTGATCTCTCCAGGAGATTTCTCGCACTTTTTACTGATGTTAACAACAGCGCTTGACCTAGTATAGCGTGTAGAGAGTCTGAACGAATTGTCATGCCGCTTGCTTGTATGGAGAGGTAGACATATCGGAAAAATCAATAAGAGAAAAAGAGTAAAATCAAATGAAAAAACATAAATAAACACAGTAAAACGCAGTTTTGTAAGTATCTAAGATCGTGCCATATACTAAATAATCTCGGGCCATATAACGATACAATCGTACTACATTTGATTACAATTCTATCCAAATCGTTTTTATTTGAGTTACCCGAAAGTTTGTAATGTGGATGTAAGCACTTTCCTACCGAGCTTGCGCAACATTTTTGTATTCAACATAATCATCATCACTATCGATGTAATACATGTATCGGGATTGATGCCACTGTTGTTGAGAAATAGTCATGACAGTCGAGCGGACTTTCTTCCACGCGAGTGTCTCTTTTTTCTATGTTCTCTGTAAATCGTCCTGTTTGTCTAATATATACGGCAAAGAAGATCATGCTTAACTGGACAGTGCATGTAAAATTCAGGAACTCGTACGATGGAGGATACGGAAGGACACTAAACAAAGGAGAGACAGGAATGTTTTGCGTGGAAAATCTTCTGCAAGCAACTTGTGCTGCCACCTCACAGGAACTAGGAACCCTAATGTTCTACACGAGCGTTTAGATAAGGCTGCTAAATTTATGTGGCCGCTCATTATTTCATTATTTTGGGTCGTTGTGGTTTGTCAGTCAGCTCTACAGACACTGATTGGTGAAAACAGAACCAATCTGGCGGTCAGACTTCTGATTGGACACTTATAAGTCACAGTTGGGTATTAGTTTCATTCCTTCCTATTCGTGTTCCATTCTGACGATTCTGACGATACTCTGAGGAGTGTTACACGTTTTTCATAGCAACTATTATATAAAACATCACAAATTATTATGAATGTACAAATACCTCACTAATTCGTGCACTTATGATGTTCTGTACTATAAACAAACTTTTTAAACTAAAACGTCGACAGATACTGAACAAGATATGTGGAGATTGTTACTTAGTAACCTAAATGTTCTCCATTATCTTTGTGATGAGGGGACCAGGACACGCAAGTACACAATGCAGCATGCAACTCACGAATATGTAACTCTTGGGTAAGACAAAGTTTATATTTCTTACAAAATTCTGCTGTGGTACTATTTGTAGAGTTTGAAAGTAAGATAATTGTTATCTTCAAATAAGACAACATTTCTATGACATTTGAGAAAATCAGGCTTCTTTGAAATATCGTCACCAATTTCAACTTCAAATTAGCAATTGTTTTGTGCCAAAACCCTTTTTTATTATACAAATTTATTACACTTGTGCAACCCATCTTTGTAAATTTTTCTTGTCCAGGGCTTCTTTACGTTGTGCTCCAGGCCTCCTGGCAAAAGGTTGAAATACTGGTTACATCTGTTTAATTTGGGGACTGAATACAGTTAGACATTGCTACAATCCTGGACGGAACCCTTGACAGGATTTAACGGAAGTGCGACCAAATCCTGCAAGACACTAGCTACATAACAGGCGCTTTCGTTGAAGCTGTTACTTTGTATCTTCCCCTATCCCCATTGGTATTAGGGGGCTCTGGTATATTGCTCTCCAACATTGATGTTTTCAAAATGATAAGAGAGACGTTGCGGGAGACACAGATTTGTCTTTACGGGTTTCGTTCAGAATTGAACCTAAAAATCATTTAATAATGGGTAATGTAAGTGAAGAAGTTATGATGTTTGTAAAGATATTCCTGAAATGCTTCCAGCAAAACTTCTAGAATGTTATTCCCTCTAAAAAACATCTTCATTTGGGCAGAAAATAGAGGCTTAATATTGTGCTTCATATTAGTTACTTAAATGAAAATGTTTAAAAAGACATCATATAGACTTCTGTCTATATATGCTCATTCTTCCATTTATTTACCAAATATCTTTTCGAGGATTTTTGTAAACAGTCCTTTAAAGTTAAGTAGAGTTTTGTCTCAAACTATGTTATTTTTATACATTTTCTAAGTAGAATTTCAAAAGGATAGTTAGGAAATCAGCATGAAAGTACCCAAGCTGTGTTTGTTTGGGTTATATGACGGACCAGGATTGTTTTAGAAGACGTTGAAAACCCGCCTCTCTGTTGCTTGGATGTTTTTTTTGTGCTCTTTGTTCTAGAAGTTTTGTATGCTATTTTTAGTAACTGTTCGCCAACAAGCTAGTTCAACATGGAAAGAAAAAATAAGAACGTGATAGATTCATTTGTTTTTCCCTATGGCTTCGGGTTTTTGCAAGTCGACGAATAAACTTTTCTTTAAGAACAGATTGTTTGCTATTTTTTAAAAGAGAAACTCCTTGTTTCTATGCAGTTCTTCCTTTTCAAGAAAGTTAAAAATGATAGGATACGTTATGCTTTAAAGCCAGGAAAGGTCCAGATATATAAGTCTTCTTGCTCTTTAAACTTGATCTTACCTTTGGAATATTGCGAAGATCGAAGATTTGATCGTGTCCAACAAAGAACAACAAAAGTTCAGCAATAAGGATTGGCATCACGAAACGTTCAATATTTTTAGACTTTTAAGACATAACTTTTTATAGAGACGTTTAGTTTGTTAGTTATTTACATAGATATTCTTTAATTAACATATTTTGAAAAGCGCCTAGAAACAACATAATAGGCGCCATAAAACTATTGTTATGTCCAACTATTCTCGGGCTGATATTATACCGCTTAACCAACTGAAGGAGCGAGTCTTAACAAATGACAAGGGTCCTTTAAATTTATTTCACTCCTACATTTCTAGTACCTTCTTTAACACTCTTGCAGATCCCAATAACATTGTATTTTGAAGGAATGCTGTTTTAACTACAATCCCTAACTTTTCCATCCACATATCAAGATCCCTACTCACACTTCCCAGAGCTTGCATAACAACCGGCACCACTTCTATTATCCTAAAGGTTTCATAAACATAATCGTAACCGTTTTTTATTATCATTATTATTATAATTACTATTGTTGTCTTGAAGGCGTTACAGGTACGCAGATATGTGGTTGAGCTAGGATGCATTGGTTGCACAGACGAGTGGTATTTCATATAGGAGTAGCATTAGAGGAATATTAGGATGGCCGAAAAGGAGAAAGGTGTATTACATATATCTTCACTTTAAAGCTAAGTATCACCAGATAAGAAAAATAAAGAAAGTAAAAAATATTGGCAATAGCGGACTGCCCACTTCTGTAGTTATCCCTATGAATAGTATTATTAAGATACCAGAAAAATATTTGCAAAGGATTTTAACTGGTTTCAAAGGAATATTTCTCCCTAGGCTTCGTCGGCCTACAAGGCTAAGGACAAACAACGTATAACACCAACATTTGTAATTTATGTCTGGATCTCAATAAATGTATTTCGAATACCATTTCATTATGCATTTAGTTTTTAGTCCGTCACTAAAAAGAAAAATGGATTATCAACCAAGTTGAATTGTTCGTTCAAAAAGTAGGATTGCGATAGACCTGAGATCCAATTCTACCATTCCAGGGGATGCACATATCTCCTCGCGTTAACACCATTCTCTTGGTTCAGCACGGGACCTTTTACAAAAATATATAAACAGCAAACCTCAAAGTGGGTGCGGTTTATTGTGGTATCAGTTGCACATGATTTAAGTTGACGATCAACAACAGACATCAAAGCTTATTGTAAGCGTCTACTATTTGATAATTGATATTGTTGAAACCACCAGAGTAAAGCCGTGACGATAGTTAAGCGTTGGTGACGTCAAGTTTAAGGTAAGGACATTGTGGCATAAAATGGGAATGTTGCATTTAACACCGCAAGATAACGAAGGAACTTAACAGAAAAACTCTATTGCACAACATTTCGTGTCTTCGATCGTAGCCTTCTAAGGTTACTCGTGCGTGATGTAGGAAACTCCGTTCAGCTATACCGAGTTTCCAATGTGATTTCCTAAAAAAAATGTCGGCTAAAGAATAAAATAGCTCTTAAAATAAATCTGTATTACTGATGATATATCCGCTGCAAAAACTGTAATTAGTTTTAAGAATATGAGAATACTGAGTTTTTATCGTATGCTAACTACGTGCTATCATAAGGCTCCAATCAAATTGAGGAACTAATTGAGGTAGAAAGGCTTGTGTGTTTGATCATGTTCTAATCAATGCCGTTTAGAAAAAGATCATGTGTTGACAAGAAAATCTATGGCAAGCAGGTGTTGAAAACGTATATTAGCAATAGGCATGAAAAAATAGTATTTTGTGCTGAAAGCACCTGAAAGCGAGCATTGAGTGGGAATAAAGTCAAGCCAAACACAAAACGGGTAAATTCGATCGACACGGAAAGCTTTTAGCTCCATAAACTTGTCGCATTGTTAACTTTAAAGGTAAAAGGAAACAGGTGCTTTTGATAGATAAGCTATAGAAGTAGATATGATAACCAGATAATCCCATCTGGCGGACCGAGTATTGGCGTCGATGTCATTTACTAAAGCTGTCACCTGTTAACAACAGTGGCCTGTTATGTAAGATGAGCGTCTCTATAGGGTACGAAGTGTCCCGGTAATGAAATGACCACCTTTGCTTTCCAAATCTACTTACAGGGTTTATGTTGTGTTATGTATATCTGTCTTGTGAAGTAGCATAGGTGGTACGAGCCTATCTTTATATGCATATTGTTTTAAAAAGAATGGTTTTAAATTATGTCAGTACTGCTGATCCACTACTATGCCACCGTTTAAGCCACTAGTTTAACGTTTTCTTGGAAAATCATCCTCAGTTTAAGAGATATTAAGATATGGGTTTCCATTCCCAACCTGTGCAAGTGTTGAGCAAATTTTGGAATAGTATTTTACGTAAGGATCAAGATTTCTCTTTTCAGTTATTTCTTAAGCAGCAAATGGAACCTTGAGGATACCTACAGGAAATCGCTTCTCTTCGTTTCCATGTACTACATTAGTAACTGCTCTATTAGTTACAGAAAGTCCCTTCCAACTTCCGTTCATTTGCAGGTAGTGATCCAAGAGACATTATATTGTATCTGCCTTGTTGGGGAGGGGGGTGGTGAAAGATTGCACCGATTGAGCTATTCCATTTATACTTATTAAAGAGAAATCTTGTGTAGGCGTGGTGGTGGGTGGTGAAATCAGGTCACAGATTTGGCGATGCAAACAGCTCATGCAAAATATATATTACTTACCCCCGGATCAGATGAATGCATGACGGTTAGCATATGTAAAGTTGACCAATTCCTTTGTATTGTAAACGTGACCATACAGACAATTGCAAATATGTAAATAAACTAGTAGGTTGTGAGGATTTCAGTATTCATTTAAATAAGGCTGCATTTAAATATCTTAGCATGGGCTTTTTTTTGCAATGTCTTCAGTAGTGGTACTTGACCCAAATTGCGAGCACAGATTTAATGGAAGTGACCATTGTACAGCAGTTTCCTTTCACGTTTATTAAGAGAATGATGAACTAAGTGATGCTCTAGTGAGCATTTATCATAGAATGCAACGCCAGGTCACTGCGAGAGATAGGAATCCTTGTGATGGCTTACCAATCATTATTATCAACACAACACCCATACGCAAACGTCTAAAAATGATAACTATGAGAAGTAAACCGAATATTACTGTTCTGTATGTGGAAATTTTTTTACATGGTGACACTTCAGATGTTGTGCAAAAATGAGATATTCAAGTACTACAAAACAAACAAACCTTAAATTGCTGACATGTCTTTCTTCCGATCTTAAGCATTATTTGTGATCTCTACCCTTACAAAGCCGTTAGTGTGATGTAGTGTTATTCGTGAAAAGTTTGAGGTTGAGCGTTGATTAAGTCTTGAAGCCATAGTATTGTTTTGACATTATGACTCCATTATTACAGTTGATTACAAACCCTAGGCCACTTCTTTGATTTTTCATGACAGGAATGTACAGCAGGTAGACGATTCTTTCAACGCTCTTAAGCGATAACATTGTCAAACTACTGGATTGCGGCTATTGAAAAAAACATGTTCTTCTCGCGAAAAGAACCTTCCTTTCTACAACGGAGTTTTACTAATGGACGTAAATACATGCTCTGCGCGCAGCGTGTGTAACGGATCTTATATCGTGTAATTAGCTTCTCCTCTGAGCTCATTACTAAATTTAAATCGTTATTGATCAAACTTCTTGAGAAGTGAAAGGGAAACCTGATTTAAAATATTACTTCTATAATCAGGTACCAATATAGTAACTTCCATCTGTCATGAGAGTGATATCAGAATTTATAAGTTTCGAACCGATTTACATCGTAAGAGTGCAACAATGCAGGTAACATATAAGACTGCTATCACTAGAGCTGATTTAAAAACTAACTTAATTAAGCTAAAAATTCATAGGAAAATAAAAGTAAATTGCATCTTTGGCCCCTAGTTAAGAAATCTTAGAGAAAGATTTCTTTCATATTTCATGTTTTGTGATAGAAAAGAGACGTCCAACTCGATCCTATAAGAATCGAGAAAGGGTTGCGAAAGCAAGTCAGTGTGCTGTTATCAAAACAACCTAGCTTGGATCGCTACCTCGGGAACATCCATCATGGAAAGTAAGAAATGCAAAATCAATGTACAAACACAAACCTAATCTGTATTTCCACGTGCTCCTTTTAAGAAAGTAGTAAAGGAAGCGAAGGATTAGTAAGGTTCCTTTGTTGATTTAATTCTCTAATTGCAGGAACTAGTTCACTGAACATGATCAGAAGTCTGACCCTATCTACCTTTCTCACGCAATAAATTGTAGCAAGTTTCAGATAACTGTCTCAGATAAAGCTAGAAAACGAATTACATTTTCTATAGCAGGTACATCTGAAAGAATATGACCAGGATATAAACTGTATGTAGGGAAGACAACGTTTCTTACCCGTTTTCTTTGAATCGGCCATGTTGTCCTTCTTCTTTCTCTTCAGAGATGTGCAAATAAGGACGGTGTCGTAAAGGTTTTTAAGACCAACACGACTATAAACTTATGAAGTAGCAACAGCTCTGTTTATTTTATCCCTAGCTTACTTTGAATGGCCTCGTATTGAAAATCGCTAATTAATAATGGCCCTGAGCAAATACTATCTAAACAAAGATCAGGTTATTTTGAAACATTACAACGAAAGAGAACAAAAGATATCAATCGGAAAGCAAAAGATACTTGTGGATAGACACTGTTGAATTTGTATCAAACATGCTACCGCCTATTATGTACCCGGTTACCTGTGGAAACAGCGCTTAATCAAGCATAGGACAATGTTATGGCCGTACGAGCTCTTTACGAAATTCTACACTAATAGCAATGCAGTCACGGAATATCAAAGACAAATGTCACGAAAGGAAGACCTGTTTGTCTATTTAGTTAACCACTTTTCTCAGGCTATAATTCAACTAATTCAGAAAAGACTACCGTTAGAAAGATAAAACATTGATAACCTAGCCAAAGTTGTATGACAACACTATTCTCTCTATTCTGATAAAATATGACGCATGGAGCTGGGATATAGAGAAGACTCTGACGTATCCTTGAAACATCTATGTAAATACTCAAACTGAGAGTATATCATAATTAATTTATACGATCCAGCGGAAAGAAGAGAATTCTTAGAAATCATCTAGAGAAAGAGTCAGTTTCCAATATTAGAAATTGTTTTGCCTTGAAGAACATTTCTGCTATAAGTAAAGATTTATTGAATGATAGATATGTCCTATGATATAGAGATAGATTTAAGTCTATGTATAAGTATACATTTGATAGACATAAGTACAATCATAGATACGGGTAAAATGTAGATAGTAAGTACAATATAGATAAACGTATAGAGACAGATAAAGATACAGATGTAGACTGAGATAAAGAATAAAATCTGGGTAAAGATAGATATTTGCACAGGTCTAGATATTAGTAAAGGTGTAACGAAATACAGGTATTTGTATAGATACAAGTTCAGATATAGCTATAGGCACAACTGAAGATAAAATGAAAAGCTCATATTGATATTATAGATATATATGTAGATGCAGGTATAGATAAATACGCAGAAGTAGGTGTAGATAAAGATACACATATATCTATATACACTGATATAGATATATGTAAAAATATAGGCACTGATAAAGATATTATTATTGATATTGCAATATATGTAGGTATAGACAAAGACATTGATAGAAATATATGGGTGAAGGTATAGCTAAGATACCATTAAAGTGTTGTGTTTTTGCTTGCAAGTGAGAATTCTAGTTATTACAATTTAAAAGAGGTCCAGTCCCAAACGATCTTTTTTGAATAAAACCGTCCCATGTCTTGTCGAATGATTTCTCTATCCTATTCCATCATTTTTCTCGACGCTCTCCTCTATTGTGCTAATCTAGGTATGAATAAACCCAACATGATTTTCGTTATTTTCGTTGCATTTGTAGCCTTCGAAAGGTGAAAGAGCTCTGAGAAATTACTTGAGAAATGAAAAGGATCGAGATCTGGACTTGGTCCAGGATTTAAAGCATTCTCAGAGCATTTCTATACAAATTAAGCTATACCAAACCAATGTGAAACACTCTACACCTCCTCAGTAGCAAAAAGAGCTCTCTCAACCAAACACAGATATACACACACACACGCAAACGCACACATACATTCAACATGTGTTGCAAGCCTGTTTATTATCAGATCTTGAAAATGTCACAACTGAGATCATACGTATTAATGTTTTTTATATATGTCCCATTGGTGACATACATTTCTATTTTTCTAGTATATGTTTAAACTTTTATTTCTCTCTTCTCAAAGACACTTTGCAACAGCCAATGAACTGTGGAAAGCACGATGGCCTGGATGCCAGTTCTTCCATGATGACGTCGCATGGTCACCAAAATTGCAAAGCTGGATTTCCTTTGATGGAGTATTGGGAGCTAATATGGGGACTAGAGAAATAGATCATGTTTTCAACGGGGTTCACCTAGTTCGATTGGTAGAGCGCACGTCGCAAATGCCTGAGTCACGGTTCGAATCCAGTTTTTTACATACTTTTCTATTTCTCTCGCATATATTCAAACTCGCATATATATTATAACATCTAAGAAAATATCTTAAAGCCTTAATTACACATTAAGGCAAAAATATATTTGAAGCTATACATAAGCTTCCTTAGCTTGATAGCACGTTGAAGCTCCTTTAACGAGAAATCTAGTAAGAGGATTAACAAGATATTTTTGTGAATTTGAAAGCAAGATTTTTCAGGCCCATATTCCTATTGATAGATAACGAGGCCCGTTGCCTAAAACTGATTATTTCTTGCCATGTTCGAGACCATTTTAAAATCTGATGTTATTTCGTTAGTCGTTGCTTTGTTACCGGGACGGAATGTAAGATAGATGTCTCGCATTGCGTGACGGTTTTGTTTACAAGTTAAGCTCAGTTATAAACAGAGATATAGAATTCCAATAGCGAATATCAAGTATGGAATATATAGATATAGCTGTTTCAAAAAACTGAAAAAGAGAAAAGGACAATGCTTGAGTTGACTTGTTAAATACTCCACTCTACCATGGGGACTTTCTGTTTACTGTTGTCACAATGATATTTCTTTCCACTCAATGCCTTTATTGATGTCCAAAAATAACAACAAGATTCCTACGGCATTCAGCTGCAATAGTAGGTTGGACAGGAGGATTAGCAATATGGGGGTTATTGAAAAGAGATACCAAACCAAACTACCAGCCGATAACAGAGAGAAGTAAGAGCTATGGAGAAGTCCTATCTTTGCTCTTTCCTATTGAAGATGTTTTAAGAAGCCCTCACAACATTTTAACATTAGATTCTTTATACCAATGATAAGGGTTGCTTACAAGTTCTATACAAAGATAACAAGTATTCTGTGTAATGTATTGCAGAGTCTAAAATTCTAACGTTACCAGTTGAAACTTCTCTGTCTGTCTACGTTCTTTGTACTTTTACCCTGTACTCCCTACAATTAACTAAATTTGTCTCAAAACACACGTTAAGTTCGATGAATCCTCCATCTCCTATCTCCGCGAGAAATAACACCAATATCCGGTCTCAGTGTCTAAAAGAGTGAACGTGAATAAGCCTACCCTGGGATATCTACGAGTAATGATTGCTCTGTTGATACAGTTGTGGAGAGGAAAGATACAACAAGCTGGGACTCCAAAGATAGCTGTTTTGCAGTGCAGTAGTACAGCAATTTAACAAAGTGTGGAAAGGTTTTGGGTCTTATCCTTGCAAAAGCTACACAATTTTGTGAATATGCATTTTCAGTTTGGTAGGTTACTGTTGGACGCAAGTTCAAAGGTTAGTGCATTAGGTACGAAAAGTAGAGATGTAACAGGAAGTTGATGATAATAATAATAATAATAATAATAATAATAATAATTTAACGTTAACACGATATTTTCATTCTGTAGCTTTACAGAGAAATAACCTTTAAGAGTGTACAAACTATTCTCGCTATTTCCACTCATTACGAAAGGGATGGCAAGATTTTATAGGAGCGGATATTGACTTCACATTGTTACAATAACCATACAGACATATTCAAGAAGAGAATCCCCTCCCCACGCCCTACCAAAACATCAAGTTCAAAGGTTAGTGCATTTGGTACGAAAAGTAGAGATGTAACAGGAAGTTGATGATAATAATAATAATAATAATAATAATAATAATAATTTAACGT
>JAAAKL020002546.1:0-25738 GCA_010016065.2 Carybdea cf. marsupialis auct. non (Linnaeus, 1758) | reverse complement strand
TATAAGTATAAAATACATTAAAGTGTTCCTCTGCCGTTCTAGACTGATTCTTGTTTTATATCGATTATATTTTAACGCCAGTCTTTGTATCTCTTTGATCCCGAACTGTATTAGGCATGGCTTAGTCGTTTTGGGTCCTTTCCGTTTTATTTATTTAACCTCACACTGGCAAGAAAATGAATAGATAACGGTGCCTCAATTTGTGGAAGGCACACGGTCTTGAAAACGCTTTCTTACTAGTATAAACTACGCCTAGGTTAACACTTCTCTACGGCCTTTATGATCTGGACCTTTCTACGAGTGCACATTTCTTTACGATAACATTCTACAGTAATTTAAACTTAACAATCAGGTTACAATGACTAATAAATTGAGACTCGTGAATAAAGCGAATAGTGAAAACAACGATTTACAATCAGACGATCTGACATACCGTTTGGTGAAACATCCTAGATCTACTAGGATTGAATAATGCATCTGATCGATAAGATAGCGTACACGTAATCATATGAAGCATGGTTCATCATATGAAGCGTTGTTAGATTTATTAAGTTTCCGTTCTCCGATCATATGATCAGGGCGTCATAAAACATAGGGGTCTTGTCTGTGAGTTACCCAGCAGTGACAGGCTGCTGCTACTCCGACAGGTGGAAAGATAATCGAGCATCCCACTAGGCCACTACCTGGTTTTCAGAAGAGACTGGGTGTCTTCAAACTGGACAATATCAAAACACGGAAGGACTGTTGCGTGCATGAACATATGGGGCATGTTGCAGTTGCCGCTATGAACGAAATGCGGCATGGAGGAGGAAGACACGGATCATTGTGCTGCTTTGCCAGCAGACTGTATTGATGAGCGCCTACTAAACATTTTTTGAAGGTGGAGACCCTTTTAAGCGATGGTTCGGTCTATACGGTTAAAACAAGTAGACTTGCGCATTGTTGACTTATCTTTTATACTAAAGATAAGCCAACAACCCGCGTCGTGATTCCCTCTCTTAAACCACTTCAGTATCATTGTGGCCTTCCAGGTCAATTCTGGAATTCCATCCAGACAACGCAATTGTAAGTTATCAAAGGGGTTTCTGGTTGGGAAGTACAAGTGTTTTTAACACTGATTTTGAGTTTCAGATCACTTCATACTAACTATCAATAAGGAATTTGACATTAGAAATACACAGTCGAGTGACACAAAAACTGAAGAACTATGGAAGAAGTTGGTAATTGTATGGGCTGCCTGTGTGGCACGCATAGTTCAGAGCCAATAGGGGCAGGATAGCAAACCACCATGACCAAACACAAACAACAAACATACGCACACACATTATACACATCTTCTCTCACATATGTTACGAAAATTTTGGTCTATATGGCATGAAGGAATTGGTCTAATCTAGTCTAGTCCCATCCTCAACTCTGAGGGTCGGGGACTATGGACTGTTGCACCATCGCTCTTCAGAGATTCCTGTCCCTGGCGGCAGCCGTGCATTCTGCCAGCGTGCTCCCAGTCCACTCCTTGATGCCGTCCGTCCACCGCCTTCTAGGTCGCCCCCTTGTCCGCTTCCCGTCGATCCTGCCCTCACAAATGTGCGTGCAGAGGTTCTAGGCTCTGACAATGTGGCCGAAGTACTGCAGCTTCAGTTTCCTGACAGTCGTCACAAACTGTCGCTCTGTCTCCATCTCTTCCAGAACTGACTCATTAGTGCGGTGGGCAGTCCAGCTGATCCTTAGTGCACGCCCGTAGCACAACATCTCATGGACATGAGTCTTTTAACCTCGGCATCTCTCAGAGTCCACGTCTCGCATCCATACAGTACAATCTGCCACACTAGTGTCCTCAGCAGCTTCAGCTTGGTACTCCTGTGACGAGCGTGATCCTTCCATAGAATGTTGAGAGACGTCAGGGCGGTTCTTGCTGCTCCGAGTCGCGCCTTGATCTCATGGCTGTTGTCCGCCGTCTGGTGAATGATGGACCCCAAGTACTTGAACCGCTCCACCTGATCCAGCAAGACCCCCCTGCACTGTATATTGATCTGCTCCGGTTCCCTTGTCGCTGCCATGACCTTTGTCTTCTTGGTGCTAATCTCCAGTTGGTACTCGCTCGAGACTCAGTTAACTTCGTTTAACAGTCTCTGGAGCCTCTCTGGGGATGTTGCAATTAGCACGATGTCGTCAGCAAAACGTAGGTTGTTGAGCTTTCTGCCACTGATGTTAACACCGACCCACGAGAGATCCTCTGTTGATTGTCGCATCACCTCTTCAGAGTAGAAGTTAAAGAACACCGGCGACACGAGGCATCCCTGCCGCACTCCCTTCTTGATGGTAAACCAATCCGTCAATTCTTGTTCCACTCTGATGGCTGCTTTTTGTCCAGTGTACAAATTCTTCATCAGGTTGATTACTGACCCATTGACTCCCATCTTCCTCAGTACTGTCCACAAAGCTGTGTGTCGTACGGAGTCAAACACCTTCTTATAATCAATGAAGGCCAGGTACAGGGGTAATTGGAAGGAATTGGTAACGGTAAATTAATCGTACTTCTGTAGTCTGCAATATCTTGGTTTTTAAAATAGGTTATCTTATTCTAAAGTCTCACGTTGGTAAAGGTTAAGTGTCATGTCGTTTTGGTAAAGGTATTACCAGTAAGAGAATCATGAGAATAAAGAAATAGTCAGAAGCTTTTGAGTCTTTAATTACAAAGAAACCACATGATAAAGGAAAAAAATAATCGAAGTATTTAAAGCTTAACAAACGAGAATTAAAGCCTTAATAATCAAGGGAGTAATCCAAACTTTTCTTAACAATTAGTGAAAAATGCCGGCGACAAACAGCAAAATGTCTCTGCTTGTGGCCTCAATTACAGGGTAGCGCATACCGCTTGTTCCGCATAGCTGTTTGTATAAGACAGGCTCTCACGTTAAATGCCAAACCTATGACTTACATATCTGGGTCTCAAATTACTCTTTTATGAAGGAAGTATAAAAATATATATACGGAGTATAACATAGAATATATATAGTACGACTTGGTCTACTCCATTGAATATTTCTGTTCCCTTCAGATACATTTACCCCTTTATACAGCACCCATGACAAAGACAAAGGCTATGTAGGACCATCATGTTTGGTGCCTGGTACAAAATACTACTTCGTAATTTTAAACCAAGCTCTAGTAAATGTTGTCTTATAATGAAAGGCTATTTACACATTGTACTTGTTGCCTGTGTCTGTCCATGCATGTGGGAATGTTTGTTTGTAAAATCGCTTATGCGTGCAAGTGCAGAAGGTGGTTTAGTGAGCACGGCCAACATTGTTAAACCACACCCTGTTATTTTGTGTGAACACTATGTTACATGTTTTTAAGCACAAGGATGAAGGAAACACATCAGGGCAAAATGCATAAAGACATCTACTAAATCCTTATTATACTAGGGAGGAGCCTTTTAGAGCTCCCGTCAGCGTTTTGACGGCCGTCCGTAGGTAGTTTAGAGACTCAAAACTTTTTTTTATTCTAGTCAAAATTATATAGTTATCTTTTGATATTTAAACTTTTTAGATCTTCTCGAAATCTTGGTTCAAAAAGTTCTAGTGTGGTTGAAAACAACAAAATGATGTACTGAAACGGTCTAATTGTAGAGTAAAATTGCCAATGTGAGGAATGGTTTCTTAAATTGAAAACAAATTTACGCTTTCATACTATTGTTTATTGTTTAAGTACTTTATACAAAAATGTGGATTATAAACTTTTCTTTCCTGTCTATCATTTTCAGCAGCTCCACTTCTGACTTAGCAATAACCAACAAATCATATTCACATCCAACTTTTGTTTTCTTTCTGCTTCATTGCCGAGTTCTCTTTCTGATTTCACTTCTTCTTCTACAATTTTCTCACAATGTTAAAGAAGAGAGAGGTTAGTGTGCTTCCTTGTCTCACCCTCTTTTTCAATACAAATTCTCTCTTCGTTTTGACTTTCAATTGTCACTGCTTGGTTCCAGTTCATGATGGTTGTAAACATCTTTTCTCCAGCTGTTAGTTTTGCATGACGTCCCTGGTTACTTCAAGGTTTACATGTTCAAATGCTTCCTGGAAGTGGATGAAGGAAACATTATCCTGCAATTTCGAGGCTCTTTCGTTTGATACTCTGAAAACTATAACCACATATCTAGTTCCCATATCCAAAAGTCAATTATCCCTACTGATTTGCGTTCAGTTATTTATGTCATTTTTCTTATGATGATGATGTGTAGTAGAACCTTTAAAGTATAAAATATAAATCTGATGATGCGGTTGTCTGAGCATTATTAAGCCTTATTGATCTTTGAAATGATTACAAAGATGCTTTTAGTGAACTCTAGTGGTGTCTCATCAGATTTGTAAATCAAACGGAACCGTCTTGTTAACATATTGAGCTTTTTGTCATCATTGTTCGGCAAAACTTCCGCTTGAATATCATCCACTCCAATTATTTTCCCTTTCGATAGTTCCCTCGCTACTATTTCGACTTCTTCTCTCATGGTACTGTGTTACATTGTTGTTTTTTCATTTCTGGTGATTACTTATTCTCACCTAATAGTTGTATACATCTCCTCTTCTAACTCTTCCAATCTGTTCTAAATTTCTCTGAAACCTCTTTTATCGACATTTTATTTTTGATGTAAATTTGTGCATTGAGGAGTTTAACAAGATCTTCTGTTTTACCTTGAATTGATTTTCCTGATGCTCACTATTTTAGCTTGCATTCAGATTCTTGCATTCTTTGAAATCTTTCTCTATTTTCCGTACGTTCTTCACTTTCAAATCTCTCTATTCTCTTACTCACAACCATCTTTGGAAGAAAGCTGTTTGTCATCAAGCATTTTCTTTTCTTTTTTTCTGTTTTGCGAAGATGTTGTCTTCTGCTGTACCTGTCAGCTCTTCTCTGTCAGCCATGTCTGTCCAATGTGATTGTTTCTCGTAGGTGCGGAACTAAATTTTTCTTATTACTACCGTAAGTTTTCTATATGATGAAACAACCATCAAATATTTATAGAGAGCTCAAATTTAATTAGGATGGCTTTAGTTTCACTATTAACAATGTGACGTATATACTCAGCCTTAACTGATGTTCAAAGCGACTGATCCATACGGGAAATACTTCATTTCAGGGCAGAAAACATAACTTTTAAATCAGAGGGGCGCCACTGCAACAATTATGCCTCAGACTTTAAGCTACAGACATCATTAGTCATTCTTATCTCTAGAATGATCATTTTCTTATGCGCATGAGATACAAAACACGATGAGCAAGAGCTTTTATCAGTGTAGCTAAAGCTTTGGTTTCCACATAGCATTTTCTGGTTCGTACAGGAGACGAAAATGCCCTCACGTAGACTAGTCCCCTTCTAATTTACTTTGTGCTACCCTAGGCTTAACTTTATTACCTTAATTTTATACAAGGATCTACAGTTTCATGTTCTACGCGTTTTTTGTAAAAGTTTCTTTTTCAGGTAAAAACTTGAAATTGGTCTGTAGTGTATAGTAGCTTCATTAGTCAGGCAAATATCACTTAGCAATCTGTATTTGATCTACTTAGTATTGGTACCGGATATTATTCTTTATCAAGAATCGATGCGTTTAGATTTTATACCATGAAAAAACTACAAAAAAGTGAGATTTGTTGTTACTCTACAATAATGATGCTTCTGTAGCGGATGATATACGAGTTTTGGCACAGTTGAAATAAAGGAAATGCTGCGACAAATGACCTAGATAAGAACAACTTTCACTTGTCTCATTAAAAATTTATGCTTGTCTAAGTTATAGCAGCTGATAGTTGTGAAATGTTAATCTTTGTACAACAGTTTTGTCTAACAATTTTGAACTTACTTTGACTAAACTGCTTTAAGATTGGATTCTTCCCATTTCTACTTTTTATCTTAATGTTTCTATTCACATATAAGGTAAGAATATCAACTTGGAAGCCCTCTTTTTGGTAACAGAAGATGCTCAAGACGATAAGGTGAGAATAGATAAGGTTTATCACCTCCATATTATAGATAGTGTTGAAACAATGTTTTCACAATGGCTAGATTACTGTGACACAGAGCAATACGGCTTTCTTCTTATCAGGTTTTGCTCTAATTAAGAAAATATAGCACAGTCACGTTTGTGCTTTTTCAGCTAAGTGAAATGAAGTACGAGAAGCATCTTAGGAGCATGAAAAGCCCTAACAAGTTGCTTTCTTTATAAAATAGCATTATATGAGCTATAGAACGATATCACATTTTGTTCAAGACATCATAATTGAAAGCACATTACTACGTCACTGGTTTACAGACAAATCAATAACGCAAGTTTACCAGGATATTCCACAGTTTATTAAATAAATAGAAGCTTGCTAGTAATGAAATACGAAAATAATGTATTCAAGAAGTAGAAAAGAAAAAGAGGAAATACTACAGATAAAACGGAAAGAAAAATAAGAAAAATGACAAAGTTGGAGAGCAAGAAAAAGGGCGAAACATGGAGAAGAACAGGAGGAACAGGAAGATAACTGTAACCATGCACAAATTCTAATTAGGTAGTGTGTAGAGGAATGTCATAAGGTTACCTCATGCTTGTATGTTTATCGCGTGATGCTCGAGGATTCATCATGTGGATTGGTCATCCATTGTCATCTAGGCATCATGTGCTATCTGCAGTCATGAGATTCATGCAAGCTCGTGTAGGATGGATTTTATTGACTATTGCATGCATCAGGTCATCGTGAGCCTAACTCATGATCTGGCTATCCATCACTATAAATATAGGTGCCTTATGTTCCTAAATTAGAATCGCTGTTTTGCTCCAGAGCTTCGACTTCGACGGTTATCACTCTTTTTTCCTTGTACAATACGAAATAGACAAGCCGGTAAAAGTAAAAGCCAAACCAACAACCTTATTTTGTGGATCATGAATCTGACAATCGGTCACATAACAATGAAAAGTATAGAGATGATCGGGAAGAAAAGACACAAAAAAAATGAAGAAGAGTAGAGGAAAGGTGGAGAAGAAGAGGGAAGGCATAAAATGAAATAAAGAGAAAATAAAGCGAGTTTAAAAATGCGGCAGATATAAGGCAATACTTCAAAACAATTAGTACTAATGTATCCAAATTTATGCTCTTTTACTCAAAGTTTTAAATGGAAACATTCCAGCTTAATACGTTTACCTATGAGTTATAAGCCTTCCTCAAAAACTACGTCCAAAATTGGACAACTTTTTACGTTTCAGGTTAAGGCTAAGCAAAGAAATCTGATAAAATATTAAAAATTTTGTAAAATCATCATCGTCTTCACGAAGGTACAGATGGGATTCTGTCACTCAAGAGATACAGCGGCTGAGCGGCGTGTCCTCTATTTTCCTTAGCTGCTCGTTTGCTGGATACCAATAAGAAGGGAAAATGCGACGTCACAATTTTGAAAACGTAGATGGCTCACCTCTTTACAATTTTAGTTCTCGTGCCTCATTTAAGGCTGCTAAGACCGCCTTTCTTTAAACTTTTCATGGAAATTATTTAGCTGGAAAAAGACTACGATGCCAACAGGAAATGGGTTACTATGATCTGCAGCTTCCGGCAGTTTCTAAATTGAGGGACTATACACAGATAAACTTTAAGAAACGTGTTTTTTAAGATATTTTTACCGACGTAGCAGTTGACTAAAGTAGTATCTGACGCGATTAAGAAACACATAGACACTGGGTAGTATTCAAGTTGTGGTTATATCCTTCCTCTGATTTCCCATGTAAACTATACCAAAATGTAAGCCTTCCTAGAGAGTCTATTAGCTCGACTCTAGCTTACATCTGCGTAGTTTTCCATCAAATCCAGTTTGACTAAGTAACGCAGATGGACGCTTACCTCTTCTGTAGCATGCTTCATTTTCCTGGTTTTATAATCTCATTTTCTCTTTAGTCGTTTATTTCAGAAATAGAAAAAAGTCAAGTGACTTTGTGTTCAAGAACTCCTCTACTCAGTAACAGTAGATAAAATAGTAATACACTCCTACTTCATATCAATCAATGAAAAATATACTGGAAACTTGTTGTCGCAAGAAGCTACTTCGCAGTCAAAGTTCACGTCCTTCAAAAAATAGCAAATTGTTGTAAGTAAGGATTGCCTCAATGATTATCAAAACATAGCTCAGTTGGTAGAGCAGCACACTGCGTCTCTGGCTTTCCTTCAGCAGCGAACAAATCTTTCGCCTTTTACGGAAGATTTCCGTGGAGGAGAGCATGCTACAGTGTCTATAGACCAAATTTTTGCTATCCTGCCCTCAAACGAGGCTTATTCCTCTCTGCTAATCAGGAGGTACAATGAGAGATCGCAGCACGCTGCGAATGTGTGGGTCCAGATTCGAGTCCCGTTGGTGACATTTTCACTTTTTTTCTAGTATCCCTTCAAATTTAGTATTTTCAAATCCTCTCTTCCCTCTAACAAAACATTTGTTATCATTATGGAAGTAACAAGTACGAAGAGCACACCATTGTAGCATATTTGAATTACACGGGTTATATTTAATCCTTTCTTCTGTTACTGCACCCGTATTTGTCTTATCAAATGCTATATTAGGGCTTTTTCAAACACTCCAACCTCCCCCCCCCCCCCCCCCAAAATATGAGGAGATAATATGCTAAGATGACTGTCAAATCTCAACAAAGCCTAGCATTTCAACGACAAACAATATTTTTGCTTAAATGAAGATTAAATTTTTGCAACTATAGAATAAAAAAGAGAAGATACCGTGTATCCGGAAAGAAAAAATTCAATTTACATCATATCAATCGCAAGGTAGCCGTCGATTCTTAATCTCAAGATATCTTGATTGTTTAACATTAACATATTAACAGAGTACCAGCGTATAATTTTATTTACACTACAAGCTAAAGTTGTTTAAAGTTGTTCAAAGGCAATTGATCAAAGTTTATCGGTTTTAAACTAAATGCTACTAATTTTAATGCTCAATATAAGATTAAATGATGACAATAGTCGCCAATTGTTAGCATTTGCAAACGTTGTCCCTGAAACGTGTGGTAAAAAGCTTTTGTTGTAACTGTTCCTTCTCCTTCTTTACAGAGAAGCACATTTAGGATCCTTCGAATTAAACAGATACCTATTTTCGGGTGTGTAAAAGGTGCCTAAAAGCTCCATATAAGTGCAAGTTATCGAAGATTCTTTATTTTGCCCCCTTCTGCCGCCCCTGCCCCTACTCACTTACAAATGCCCAGCTAAGTCCCAGTAAAGGATACAAGACCAATAGCTGCTTTCCTTTCGAGATTTTGCTGAGTGACTTTTCGTCGTCTTTACTGATTAAGCGCAAGTGGAAATCTGTTATGATTGAGGAAGCTGTGTGCAGATGTTTACTTGAAAAAGGCCATCGGTCGTCACTTGGCGTCGCCATGGAAACAACCGCAACAACCAAAGCAGTCACCTTATTTATCAACATGGCAGAGATTGAACGATGTCAGATTCTCTGGAGAGCAAGTGCTACCAAGAAATTCCATGCAAATCGTGTCATTACACCGATCATGTAAGTATTTTAAACTTGCAGATCATTGTATATCTTCTTTTCCGTCGGTTTGTAGACGATATAGTGGGACGTATGTCTACGTTTCTCACCCTGTGATTATGGAAGATAATAATTTAAGGCCGACTTAATTCGGTTGATTATGCATATTCAGAAATTCAATGAACCATTTAAGCATGATTCTATTTCTGCCCAAGAAACTGTCCATTTAATTGTCTCTTTCCAATCGGGAGCACGGTCCTAAATGTTAAGATGAATTTAAATTCCTGATTGCCGGCTTGGAGAGTGGAAAATGATAAGCTATGCAAGAAGTTAGGCTGAACTGTTCTCGGTAGGCCTATGGAACTATCTGCCTTGCATGTCGTACATCTTAAGACCAGAAGAGAACGAATCCACTGGTTGATGTATTTAATCTTAAAACATCAAGTGGTAACTCTAGATAAGTTACCCTCAAAAGTCCCTGTGGATCTTATTTTGTGATTTATGATTAGGGCCCTAAAGTAAGCTGTATGCTCTGGTTGTGTGTTTATCTGGCCTGCGAAATATAGCTGATCTCAGTTGAGAGATAGGGATATCTTGGGTTTTTACTTAACAAAGATAAATTTTTAATAATAAAAGTGTGCTTGTTTGTCACTGGAAAGGACAGCGTAAGCTAATTATAGGTTGATCAATAATTAAGTATGTTATGGGAAGAGTTAGACACGGAGTCCTTTTCAAAACTCTGGTATAAAACTCAATGCATTTTAAATCCACAAGAACCTCAAATTTAGCACCGCTAACTGAATTTACAGTATTTGTAAATACACAGTACAATAACTGAAGCTTAATTAAACACAGATACAAACTTGTATATTTGCAGTGTAAAACCAACACGTATATTAGACGCTTGTTTGTAAATAAGCTTGGCACTGATCAAGTATGTATACACATAGCCAATTTTAATATATGATAGTTTGTGATTTTGTGTAATAAATCTTAACATAAAAACTAATCTCACGTACAGAGGTTCCACCATATTAAAGGGAATGAAACTTGTGAACGTCGTAGAAAGTAACTGATCATTTGCCCTTGCAGTATAATGGTAATAGTGACATGACAAACTTATATTATTATGCACAATCTATAATAAATTTTAGGGATAGGTTGTCTTTATGTAGCCAGGCAAATTGCTATATTTCATTAGCCACAGGAAACTTTTTTGCCATCCATTTGTATTGCTGATCATAAATTCAAAGGGAGCAAGAGAAAGAGAGAAAGACTATCTTAGTTTGATATTCTCCATTGATTTGGACTTGACGGATTATCTTGTATTGATTCTAAAACCTGTCACTGAGGAAGAGAGAGAAAGAGTAAGTGTGTGTATCAGTCAAAGAAACCATGCCTGAAATAATAATATATTTTTTTAACTTGCAATTTATTTGTTAAGATCAAGTTTAATATACTGTTTTTAACCTTTGAGACTGGAGGTTTTTTGTAACTACTGATGGCAAGTTAAAAAAGGTTTCTGTGCTTATTACACATTTTTATGTAGTGAAGTAGTTAAGGCTCATATAGAATGGCACAATGCTGCACCAAGGGTTACAAATTTGAATTGTTTCTATTATATGTACTTTAATATTGTAAATAGTTCCTATATTTGGTTTAACCAGTGTATCATAAAAAAGGTAAATCTCCATCGTAGGCCTCTCCTAGTCTTACCATCTTTGCTAGTCAGGAAACACTCATATGGTTAAGTTAATCAGCTACTACTACTTCCAGCCTCCAGGACAAATACGTTGGTGGACATGTAATGTCAGCACACATAAAAACAGGTGCAGTCAATGGCTTTTCAGTCAACCCAAAATGGTATGGCTGCACAGCTACCCTCCCCTTCCATTATCCTTCCTCATAAACACACGTGTATCACTTCAATAGCAAATAGATGGCGTCTTCATTTAAAGCCAGTCTGTTATTGTACCCCAGGTCATTTGGTTGCAAAAAAAGTAGTTATGACACATTTATATCAGATTCAAAGATATTTCGTGAGATATGATTGGATTTGGATTCAAAGAAGGAAATGAATTACACACACTATGGTAGTTTACACCTGACAATTCTTCAACTAGATTAGGAGGAACCACTTTACAGTTTTGGCCCTTCTTCCTCAACTGCATTTGAAGTTATGGGGGCCCTCTATCTTGAGGTGGTAACCTGGCACTAGTGTCAATTGCAACCTTTTAAACCAAGACTCATCCTGTCTCTTCAACCTGATCCAGAATGATGCCCTGCCATGGTATCTCCTGCCATTCCTTTCTTCTGCATTTGTGAGATTCTCTTCCCATGGCACTGCAGACTCTAGGACAATCCCCACTTTCCTTTCATCACTCCACACTACAATATCTGGTTGCTGTTTTGTTAAAACAGGTGGAAAGACCAAGGTATTCTGGCCATCCACCTCCATTTTCCACTGCCTTTTCCATCTTTCATCAATGCTTACTGTCTTTGAATGACTTCTCAACAAGTCTGTTGGCCCCACTTTGTGAAAGTTCATCTTTCCTATCTTGTCCACTTTTGTCAGTTCTGCATCATAAAATTTTTTAATCTTCTGCTGCAACAGCTTTCCAATTACTTTCAATACACGATTGTGTTGTCAGGTGTACCTCTGAAGTGCAAGATGGCAATTCAACTGGATGTGTATGATTGTTACTCTTTCCAACAATGATAATTCTCATGGTTGTCCGACTTCCACTGAACAAGGTTGACTGGTGATGGCATAACATCATATGTGGACTTGCATAATAGAATTGAAGTTGTGTTATTTATGTAATGCAAAGAACTGTTGCATTGTAATGTCATCTACTAAACTTTGTGAAAATGGTGGTCACCACTAATCACATGTTTTGTTCCTAAAATTCTACCTTTTAATCCCATATAAACATATCCAGGTCATAGCAACACCAACTTTGTCCATTACCATTCACTTACTAAGTTACAATGAATGCACTGAAGGGTATACCTGTGACTGGTTTAAGGTATTTTTTAAGACTTCATCTTTATACCTGAGGGTCGTTTAGGCAATATCCATCAGGCTACATGACCTTATTCTATACAGACTGTGAATTTTAGTGAATTTTATTCAGTAGAAGGGTATTTAAATACATTTTCAGTAGCTTTTAAAATGCTTTAGCATGTAGGCAACATGTATGTTCATTTAATTATGTTTAACTGTTGATTTGTATTCAACTAGCATTGTTGATGTGGCAAAAATGCTTTGTTTATGCTTATGCTGTAATAGAACTGTTTATTGAACATGATCATTTTTGCATCAGGTCCCAAAAAAGAGCAAAAGAAAAAGCTTTAACAAGTAACTATGCAAAGAGGAGGTGTTTGCTGTTGTAAGCTGTACTCAAACTCTGTATGATACCACTAGAAACTTTTTATAAATTTCAGAAATATGAGCCTCCATGTAAATTACTTTTACAACAACCAAAAATAGTTGGCAGGGATCCCATGTCATAAGGCCTGAACCAAATGACATTGAGCATGCAATATCTTTAAAAACAAAAGACACCAGAACGTGGAATTCTTGCTTGATGATGAGTCAACATTTAACAATGAATTTATTATGTGAATCTCAGCTGCATTTGAAGTTTAAAAAGTTGCCCTCTATAAATTTGGTGTTTGAAGGCCTTAGCAAGACAAGAAGAGACAGGGGGTGTGGGGGTATAGAATTGCTCTACTGTTAAATTGCTATGACAATATAATGTGAAACATCTGATGTGATAAGTTTTATGCTGACATCTGCACTTTTGGTTCTCTCATTATTTTTGGGATAATGTGGAATGAATGTAAAGATATATTATCTTTTCATATGAATTGGGAAAGAACTAGTATCAGTTTGCTAAAACAAGGCAAATACTTACGATGGGAACTGTTAATTGATACATCAGCCTTGTGCCGTTATTGTTGGCATGTAATAATTGTTATCATTAGAGTTCCAGCTACTTTTGTTAACATTGATAATAAAATGATAAAAATGATAAGTTGAAGTACTAGGATAATTTTGGAAACGTCAAGAAGCTGTAAGTGTAATACCTAGAGTGAACAATTTTTCAGTAAATGGATTAAAATATAAACCCAAAACAATTGACACATAATGGTGCAATTTTGTTTCATTTAAGTCCAGGAGCTGTTGCCATGACTGCTATGCCAGTTGTGTTACAAATATTGCTTTGGTATCTCAAATACGTATAAAGCATCTTGAAATACTGAATTGCCATATTACTGTACTAAAACACGTTGCAGCACCAAAATCCGTTGAAAAGAAATTTTGAAGAGATACTAGAGGAATGTAAAAATGTCACTATCTTGATAAGAAAATGTGACCAACGCAACCCCTACGATCTGCTTGACCAAGTGCGCTATGGAAAAGTAAAAAGGCAGAAGGCAATGTTCATGGAAACGAGTAGCCTCTTTTTCAAATCAAGTAGGCCTATATCAAGTTGAGGCAGGATACATTCGAGTAAACAAATGTATGTATGTGTTTATTTGCCATGAAAATAAAACAAATACAGTTTTAAAATGCCCATTAAAATGACAATGGCTAAGCTTACCATGATATGTCAAAGGATAGAACCTACTTCTAATAAATAAAAGACACACCAATTTAAAATGGCAGGGGTAACATTATATGGTCTCATTAGCGTTAGTTCCCTAATGGTTCCTTTAGAGATGTGTAAATTAATGAAAAGAGTATCAAAATAGGATTTGGAAACACAAAAACACCCACCTTCTGCCACACTTATTTCGGCGCTTGACCACTAACATTCTTATAGGACACATAAAATGTTATCTTCGTCCTTCCAGATGTTTTTAAAGAAACTTTCTTTTATTTTATGTTTAAACGTGTTTGCTTTGTTTGTGGACTTTAGCTCAATTGGTAAACCGTTCAATATTTGAGATCTCTGAGAAAACTGTTTCTCCCATGTTTGTTCTTCGCAGTGGAAGGTGTAAGTTATAACAGCACTTTCGGGTTGTTCGGTTGTGAGTTGCTGGAATTAAAATTTCTTTGGTATACTCTGGAGACATTGCTACTTGTCAAATAAAAGTTATGTAGGCCTATCCATTAATTTCTTTTAAATACTATATACGATTAAGTGTGCTTTTTATTCCAACACATTCTTGGGTTCTCTTAGGGATCTTTCACAGAGACGTGCACGTTTTATGTGCCATGTTAGCAAACCTTTGAAACCTTTTACACGAAAGGGGCTGTAAGATAGCCAGTGGTGGTTTTGAAGGATGCGGGGCCCTGGGCCGAAAACGTTTGCTGGGCCCTATGACGTCATGCATCGCAAGGAAGCTCAGACATGATCGTACTGCGGAAGTTCTTGAGACATTCTATTCCTTCCAGTGGATACAGTTTCGAGTTTTCACTTAATATGGGCAGTCAGACACATCCTTTTTTCTTAGAATTGAGGTGCGGGGCCCCTTACAGGTGCTGGGCCTCGGGCCATGGCCCTGTCGGCCTCCCCCTAAAACCGCCACTGAAGATAGCATGTCGTAAGCATAGATTTCATAATAACTATTATCAAATCTATGGCTATAATGCAGTACCTAATGAAGACTTAGTATTTTACTTGGCTACTGGAAGTTCGTCAATAAGAAGTTGCAAGTGACGTGAGGGGAAAACAGAAGGAAGTAGTACTTGGTGAGATTCTCAGTACTGGACTTGGCTTGTAGTGCTGTCAGCTACAGGACTGTGTACGATAGAAAGGCTGTTACTAGATGATAATTCCCTTTTCCTCCCTTTCCCATACTCTCTATTAACTCACCAGTTACCATTCTACACGGATGCCATAAACCAGATAGGCCTACTTCTGACAACTGATGTACATCCACACGTATATAGTTACACTTTATATAACCTCACCAACCTTTATTCGGGCTATAGGTATCTCGCACTAAAAATAGGGAACCATACCGAGAAAGCTAAGAGACGCATCCAGGTACATCCAACAAACTGGTTAATACTATACAGTCGTAGAAATTGCTTGGGATGATATCTAACTGGTCTCAGTTTAATTCCTTATGGCACGGGAAAGTATCTAATAATACCGAAACAGCTAGCGCATATTGAAAAGACCGAATATACAACAAGGACACTTTCTAGGGTCAAAGGTACGCAGAGAAAATGGTAATAACTAACCAGCCTTAGATGGGATTTAAACAAATCAAAAGGAGAAAACGTTAGAAATGTTATTTACGACCGTTCTTAGGATTCTGAAATTTGTATACATTTATTTGCAAGGAATTTGCTCGTTTCCAGCATTTTTTCATGATTGATTTTTTATCTTCGTTACAGGTAGCTAATGTTGTTTCTGTACTGCTTTCAATGACAGGGGATTATTTGACTGACGTTTGACCTTATCCAACAGAAAATGAAGGAAGGTAAGCAAGAAAAACAGGACCAAAGAGGTCAAACACAAAAAGTTATTACGTTTGAGGTCAAACTGATAAATCGCTTGACAATGCAGGATTTACAAACCATCCAAGATGCGTTTCACGTTCAAAACATTGGTACCAACGAAGAGCAGCTCAGTTTGACAAAAGATCAGTTTTGCCAGTTGCTTGGTCTCGTTCTTAATAAAGGGACGCGGGAAGAATACGAAGATTTGTTTGATAAACTGGATAATGACAAAGAGGGTTATGTAGACTGGGATCAGTTTTGTTCGCACATTTTACTTGAATGCTACGAGAAAGATGATCGTATTAAGACAACCCAAGTCCCACAATGGAGGGAACTTAAATACATACATAGTCAACACAAGGAGGTAATCTTAAAAGTGGAATTTTTGCCCAATTCCTCGAAATATTGTACTGTCAGTCGGGACGGTAATATATGCTTTTGGAACATAGATATGAAACCAGTTCGAACCGTACAAATCCAGACTGATCCCGGGGATCTGAGACAAAAAGATCTATGGATTACTAGCTTCTCTCCGATGCTGAACGTCCACAAGTTGGCTGTAGCATTGACTAGCAAAGAAATTGTCGTATACGACCTTAGTGCAAAATCTGAATTTAATCGACAATATCGAATAATAAATCTTAGTGCAACTCCACTTTGTTTGGATTACTGGCATAATCCCAGAAATCCGAAACAAGCATATTTAAGTTTTGGTGACACTGCTGGACATGTTCACGTGCTATCTTTCCATAATGCAGTCAGTTCGTTGTTTGACAGACCAGCACAGCCCGCTGGTAGTAATCGAGATGTATGCTTGACAGTTGACATCAACAATATCATTAGAGGTAACGATAAAAGAGTTTCCTATTATAAACACTCGGGGCACTCAGAATGGGCCCGGCAAATTCGATATCTTCCGTTTTTAGAGTGTTTTGTCTCATCATCCACAACAAGCAAGGATTCACTTATCCTAGCTTCAATCGATAAAAGTCGAGTATATATGAGGCTAAGTACATTTAAAATAACGCAAGGAATCAATGGATTCGATTACAATGCGACTATTAATGCTATCGCAACTGCTGGAATCAATAACCATGTTTGTCTTTGGAATCCTTATGTAGTGTCGAAGCCAATCGGGGTTCTGCGAGGCCACATGCAGAGTATTGTTGTTGTTAAGTTTATTCAGACTAGAGGACAGCTGTTAAGTTTGTCCAAAGACAAGGTACTACGTGTTTGGGACACGCACTTGCAAGTTTGTCTTCAGCGGTTGTCAGGTGTTTTCCCAAAAGGTGTTGATATGGTTATATCAATGCATTATGATCATGAACGATCCAGGTTATTCACCACCTTTAATCACCAATTGACATTATTGGTAATGAAGGCCGAAGTCAAAGACAAAATTATGACTCATGAAAACCCAGTTTCGGCTGTGTTGTATAATAGTAAATTTAATCAGGTTGTCAGCGTGTGCTGTGGATCGGTTATTATAATGTGGATGCTGGATACTGGACAAAAGGTCAAACAGTTTGCTAATGCGCATGGTAAGTCCGAGATTACATGCCTTGCACAGGATCCCTCTGAGACCAAGCTAATCACTGGAAGCAACGATGGAACAATGAAGATTTGGGATTTCAATGGGTATTGTTACCACGTTTTGATCGCTGAAGATGGCAACCCTTGTGAGATAGGGCAAGCACTCTGGCTGAAGCAAAGTCTTGTATGTGTTGGCTGGGATAAGATAATATGCAACTTCCCAATACAGCAACTTAAAGCATTCTACTCTTATCCTTCAGAATGGAGAGGGAAACAAGAACACAAGGATGATATTTTGACTTCTGCCTTCGCACCACCACATACACTTGCCACTGGTAGCTATGACGGAGAGATAGTTCTTTGGAATACAACCACAGAGAACGCGTTTCGGTGCTTGAGATCTAAGAACCGCCAAAGCCAAGAGGGCTCTGTATCTGCAAGGAGGGTAAGATCAAGATCCAACAGTGTTTCTGCGAGAAGGGGAGTTGACGATGTACGAAGATCTCGAGAAAAGCGCAGTACGGCCAATTTATATCATGATGTGTTTTCAGACGACGCTAGTCTTGCAATTACGTCTTTACTTTACCTCGAATCTCGTCCTCCGCCTCTCAGTCCGACATCAGCGGCAAATCTTGTATCTGTGTCTGGAAATGGGGAAGTGTCCTTTTGGAATACATATTGTGGGATTCAGGTCAGTACTTTTGTACCACATCGACATTCTGGACTTATTAAAATGGCTACTGATCCCTCAAATCGTATTCTTGTTACAGGAGATGGTGATGGGAATTGTAAGGTTTGGGATATCAGTGATTACTGTTTAGACTCCAGTTTAAATTCAGGAGGGCCATCTCTGATGCACGAGCTTACACCACACTCTGATATCATTAATAGTGTACTTGTCGTTGTCCGATTTGGCAAACTCCTAATATTGACCGGATCAAGCGACTGCTCTGTTATGTTACATCGTATTAATGGTAAACGCGTTGGAGTATTTGGACAAGAAGAGCATTGGAGCATTGATGCATTGCCAACAGAAGAAGAGCTGGCTTCTGACGCTGATCAAGACACTCATGCCATTGACGCTGTACAAACACCATCGGAAATGGATGAAGAGAGAAAAATCGATGCGCCCGAGACCGTGATAGAGGAAGAGGAAATACAGTTGCCTTATGGTAGTGATTTCAAAACATGGAATAATACAATACTAGGGGCAACCTATAAGGAGAAGAATAGCGAGAAACGGGAGCGACGCCAGCCCTTTACTTTGCCCGCTATACCTCGTGAAAAGGGCATAGCTCGCAGGACGTATAAAAGCTTATCATGCTCAGAACTAGACAATATTGAAAGTCTGTGTAAACCGGAGTTTGTAGTGAACCCAGACAAGTATTTCGCAGAGAAAGAGGAAAAATCAGAACGTGAAATGGTACCTTCTTTACCACCAATTTTGGATACTTTAAGTCAGCGTCATGATATGAAAAGTATTTTCCCAAAATATATCATAGACATGGATATGAAAATGAGAGCTGCTCATGCCATCGCAATGGCGACTCCCGTTAACAGTAAAGTCATTATGTCGCCGACAGTGTCACCCCAGATGAACTCACCATCCCCCAAAATATTTGGAACTTATACAGATGTATCTGTAGATAAAAAGAATGGCCGGAGCGAGAAGGGACTGTTCAAGAAAGCTCTGATGTCTAAACACAAGGCTGTATAGAATAGCATCAAGGCCACAGCGTCACCTGCAGCGCCAGGACAAATGCACTCACCATCCCCCCAAATACTCAGATAACAGAGAGATACAGCTGTCGATAAAGAATATAACGGCTGAGAAGGGACTGTATAAGAATGCTCTCATGTCGAAGGTTTTGTAAGAAATATTCAAGCTTATGACTATGGGAGATTAATCATTATGATAGTCTCCAGTTTCATGGACTGCCTTTAGGGACGACAGAGTGTACAAGAAGCATTGATCTCAAAGAAAGACTGGGTCGAGTAACGCCATTGTTTGCAACAGCGAAAAAGTATGGTCACGAATACTAGTCCCCAGAAGTTAAAATAGTGCGGGGAGGTCCGCCACGTTACGTAAACATTGTTTATATGCTTTCCCCGATGGGGACTAAAATAGCGCCCAACGACTGACCTCACTTTCAGACTGAAGATGCTCCATCCAGTGCTATTTAGATATCAGTGAAAGAAGTTGTTGTACAAATGGAACCCCGTCAAATGTAAAATTCGCATTGTCAGAGCTTAAGGCTGTTAGCTTGACTCAAAGTAGACGCTAGGGCTGATTTCCAAACTGACGGGGTTGCATAATTTGCTATGGAAGAAATGTAGATGCACTAGGAATTGTTGACAAAGAGTTTATATGCGTAAAAAGGGCCCTATGACGTAGTCTCTAAATATTCGAGTTTGCACTAGGTGATACTTGAATCGTATTAAGTCGGATTCGTGAACGCCTAAGAGATTTATTTGCGGGTCTATGATGACGAACATGACGAGGAAAATTGACTTTGGTACGACTCAAGTTTTCTTGAATAAATCCTTTGATTATACCCAGAACACGAATTCAGTTATCACAGCAATAAGTTGATCACTGAATGTAGGAGCTTAGAGCAGGTGCAAGTAGAGACGGTTTGTTTGCTGACTATGGTTGCAGGGAGGTATGGTTATTTCAGGGTTGAAAAACACCAGTTTTAACTATCTTTTATTTTGGTTTGACTTTCAGTTTCTCACGATATCGTTGTGGCAGCGACAGAACTCTATAAGCGCTTCAAACGATTCCAATTTTGTTGATGGTAGAATCTAGACATTTTTCTTCGTATTATTTTTTATGTTGTCCTGCTACGTTTTATGTAATAAATCATTTACAGTGGCGTAAACGCTGAAAACGTATGAGGGGCCGGGTATAGAAAAAATAAAGTGGGCTTAGTTTTTCATTTGCGAAGTTAACAGAAGAAGCTAATACATAACGACCCTCAAACATACTGGAGAGCCTCTGCCCCTTCTCTCTCAAGACTCCTCGATAGTTATACCTCTTCTGAAGTACGTCACAGCAACCGCAAAGAAATAGACAAAGTTGATAATCATTTTATGCTAGACCGACAGTATTTAGGAAACAGAAAAGGTATATTTTTACTTTTTGACTTTTGGATAAGAATCGCTTTTTAGGGATTATGTCATTGTTCTGTCTAGAAATTGAATTACACTTCGTTCTTAATAGTGACCCACATAGTTTGACAGCACTTACTTTTATATGTACGTTCTGTAGGCAGAGGAAACTAATGGTTGCGACACTTTCTTTATTGGTATTTTAATAAAAAGGTGTTTAATATGCTTAGTACGCAAGTACGCAATCATTATTTGCTATTCTGTTGGCGAGAAATGTCCATCATGATGATTGCCAGTGGCTTAAAGATAGCTGTTAGTTTGTGGCGGAATGCTTGCGTGCTACGATTTTGTAGCCGTTCTCCCTAATAAGCCTGCTCTACTCTAGGTAACTGTAAAGCGATCGTGCGTCAAAATGCTGGTGCTATTGGCTTCGAGACATGTCCCCAGATTCTGGTTAAGCGTATTCAGACTTTGCAAATGTCTTTGAAAGTCTGTTATGTTATTACAGATATAATACACCGTCAATATGTTATAATACTTGTTGGTGGTGGTATTTAGTAGGAGGGATCCCTTTGAATAAAGTGTTATTTTTTCTCCGATATGCCCCCGCCTCCCTTCCAACCTCTACACAATAGAGAAGGGGAGAATAAACTATTTGAGATCTTATGTATTCGCACTTGCACGATAGTGAGTAGAAACAGTTGTCTGTTTCTGTAATGTATAAACCAAAAGAACAATCCGGCTGTGTGGCCATATGAGATATTTTTCATTTAATGACGCAGTGTTGATATCTGGATGTGAAGTGTAGACAACCATGCATGTAAATCCTTCCTGAAGCTACATATTTGATTTTATTTTAAACTCCTTTTGTATTTTCGTGACAGATCGTGTTTCCAGAGCCTGCAGCTCAAAGTTGCATAATAATCAGATATAAATCTGTTTAATCTGTAAAATTACCAATTTATTTTTATTTTTATTTTGGTGGGATAACAATATTTACCTTGTAAAGATACCCCGCAACTGTTTATTGATAACAATAGAATAAGTAACTTTGTAGTATGAAGTCTATCCGTGTTGTTGTAAAAAATTCTGCGATTTTGTTATTATTTCAAAACTGCAGGGAACGGGCTTTTAAGAGTGTTTGTTTACTTCAAATATTTACGATAACTGAAACTTGCTGTTATTAAAGATCAGGTCCTAATAAATAGCTGTTTGTCCTGTTCTAATTCTCTGTACAAAATAGTATTACAAAAAGTAAGCAAAATCTTCTATTGTCCTATGGCAACAGAAAGAGGACTAGGAACGAGTATTACACTCAGTCGTCTTTAGCAGACCAGATTAGGGTAATGGATGGCTAAGTGGACTGCCTTGAAAACTAAAACGGGCTCAAAATGGAGCTGCAAGATTATGGTATCCTGCACCTCGCTTATGCCATGTCATTTAGGCGATCTACAATTACCAGTAACGTTTAAGATCGATTTCAAAATGGCAATTAATACCCTTGAGGTAATATATTGATAAAAGCCGAAGTATCTATCGGAACTAATCACCATGAAACTTGAAAATACTCAAAGCATTTAAGTCCAACAGTAAACCTCCTCCATGCTATCAAATTTAAAAATCCTACCGAGAGTTGCTAAAACAACCTTTGCGTGTTCTTAACCTAAATTTTGGAACAGTTTGAGTTACGACCTTAGGAGTACTTCAAATTTCCCTGTCTCCATGGGCGTAGATCCGGGGAGGACGAGGAGACTCGTCCCCATTACTTTTCAGGATGGCGGAACAAAAGCTGCTTTATCCCCTCTCTTTCGGCCCAGAAATGTCAAATTGTCCATGCTAAATCCTTTTGTCCCCCAAATTCTTACAGCGATCTTCGCCAATGCATGTCTCTGAAAAAAAGGCTGAACAAGAGTTTAGATGGACAACATTACAAAGAGCATTTTGATCAAATTCAAAGTATGTGTCTACAACTACATCATTACTGTTTTCATCTACTTTCAAGTCCATAGCAAAAATTTGATTGTTGTTATGACTATTCTATGGATTGATTTTTAGCCTTGGAATAGATGCACTTTCAAAATCAGCTCAGGGTCCTAGAGGCAGTATACATCAAGCTCACAAAATCTGAGCTTTGCCGCACAAAGACTTCACTTTCCATGTTCACTTGTACTAGTGTTTCCTTTTGAGTTTTCCTTTTCTCAGCCAATCCTTCTGTCTAACTTTTTATGACGTTTTGGTTGCTACGAGTCCCAATTGAAAGAAAAGGCCTTTCTCAACATTACACATTCAGTTATCATTCGAGATCTATACTGGTATTGTATTATAATGTGTGACAGCAATCAGAAATGGGCGGTAATTCTCTTGTGGCTGCGAGGTACACCGATTGATGATCATGCTTGTCTAAAAATAGCCATTGAACTATTCCTCTACCCTTTGGAGCATGTTTAAACAACACTAAGGAGATCAGCGACTAAATAGCCTAAGGATATGAAACAGTATTTCTGATAAGGCAATGACACGCAAGTAATAATGAAAACACGCTGAAAGAATAATACTTGGGTACAACTTCGTCTACTTCTACCCTCTGAAAACTGTTGGAGATGTTCCAGTTGAAAGCAAGCACTTGCGGCGTGAGATATAGATTAAAACGCAATACGAAAAATAATTGGGTTACTCCATGTTGCATTTCTCGATTTAGTATATACATTATTCCGTAAGTATCTGCATTCAGTTGTATTTCGTATTACTATTGAGCAAACTTAAGCTAGCATAATTCGCATATTTTGATGATTGTCGGATCATTTTGGATGTTACAATTTGATCATCGGTTATCTCTTCTCCCAAGCTATTAGTGACTGTATTCAACGTTTTAACGTTTAGTTCAAGTAATAGCATTTGTAGTCTGAAACTGGGTCTGGGGTGCACCTTAACTGGAAGTCACATGGTAGGCCATGCATAGAAATATATGTTTACATAATTTCTATGAGTTGGTCCCAGTAACTCTCATTATGCAAGGCTACAAGTTACGATATGGCGTCGACCACGGCCAATTCATGCCATACCAAAAACTTGCAGGTCTCTTATAGAATGCCAGAATCATCTGAAATTGCAATAGACCGTTCCCTACAGAAAACAAGAGGAATGTAAAACATTAGAGGAACAAGTGATAAGAAGAATGTCTCTTTACACGACCACATTAATCAGTTTCCTAGTGTTTGCAAAGATATTTTATCTTCCATGTCGAGTGTTACAAAATTGCACTGCACATCACAAAGACACGTAAGATCAAACGAACGAAGTAAGAAAACGAAGTTGAAAGAAAAATTTATAGCCGAGCAACCAGCCGAGAAAGCCCGTCAAAAACAGCACACTACGTATAACTCAGTAAGCACACAGAGAAGAAGTAGCAGAGGAATTTCTAAAGGCAGGGATTCCAATCAGCAAACTCGACAAGCTGCGTTCTCTGCTAGAGAAAAATGCCCATCGCCTTACCGGTAGCTATAATCTTGCACAATACATAACCCTTATTTTCATGCAAGAAGTTGAGAGGATAATGAAGAAACTGTCTTTACGAGGACAAGGAGATATGACAAGAGACGTGTCTTTGATATTCGACGGGAGTTCTATATAAGGTGAAGCCACTGGAATCATTGCGAGTTTTATTGACGAACAATGGACGATAAAGTAGCGTTTGAAAATGATTGATGTTTGCTCAAAGCCATTGAGCGGTGATGAGCCAGCTAGAACTCTGAAAGAGACGCTCTACTAGCAGCTATTGGAGATGGAGGCAGTGTAAATCAAGCGCTGCTGAAAACAAATTTTTTCTTTCCAAAGATGCTGAATATAGTGCGTTAACCCCACACGCTAGATAATGTGGGCAGCCACCTGATAATTCTTGAGGAGTTTATATATCTATGAGTCTGACTGTTTCACAGTTACCGAGCAAAACTGTCATGGAAAGATCTAACCAGCCAAAAGCCAAAATCCTCCAGCGAAATTTGCTGGTTGTCAAAATGGGAAGTTTACAAGCAGCTTCTTGAGCAGTTTAGGGACGTTCCAAGATTTCTTTAAAAGTCCGCCGCAGAGAAAGTCGCCCGAAACATTGTACCGCAACTACAAGACTTGATCCTTAGTTCCTTATTAACCTAAGGCTGAAGCTTGCTGTAATCATTGATGTAGGGGGGCATTTTGTCAAGGCTACATTCTCCTTAGAAGGAGATGGTCTCCTTGTGTTTTCATGCTATGAAAAGCTGCAGGCCATTACCGAGGCTTGTCAGGTGCCGAACCTTCCAAATGTGCGTGCAATGGTGGCTGTAACTATCAATGAATATTCAAACCAGAGAGCAGCCGTCCTGGAACATAGGCCCAAGGACTGAATACAATCATGGATTAAGCGGTTTTTACGAAAGTTTAATGTGGATCTTTACGATGCAGTTACGACCTTCAAAGCCGCAAGATTGATATGCTCTGTGCCCTGTTGAGGTGAACACGAGCTTACGTAGAAACCCTTATAATTTCCCCAATCCTCGACAATGACGCGACCATCGACGGTCTTGTCAGAGAGCTGCTACAGTAAATCACCTCTGCTTAGGATGAAGCTATTCAAAGTGAGGAAGGAAACATTGAGTGGTGGAACGCCCACGAAGAGAGCCTTCTTAATTTGTCTTCCTCGGTCAAAAAAGTGCATCTTGGTCAATTTGCTGCAGAAAGAGTTTTTAGCCTGCTTTCGGCGCCTTTCCATGAGCAGTAAGAAAGTGCACTTTCTGACTACTTGCAAGCAAGTGTAATGTTGCAATAGAAAAATTACAGAAAAGCTACATAGAGTCTAGTCTAGTACTAGTGTATATATTAACATGAACCAACTGTTTATTTGCATTTCATTGTCGATTTTGGCAGCGTTTCTTTCTTGTAGGCTAACGGCTTCTTATTAAAAAAATGCATTCTTCGGACTTGTTTGCACTTTTTTAGAGAGCATAATTTTAGCATAATTTCGCCAATAATATGCATTGCTACTAGCCTAATCATCATCATCATCATCAATAACGGTTAGTTCATATTTGAACAGCCGTGGCCCTATGTACCAGCCTTCTCCAATGGTCGCGGTC
>JAAAKL020002545.1:0-25742 GCA_010016065.2 Carybdea cf. marsupialis auct. non (Linnaeus, 1758) | reverse complement strand
TTTCGATTGGCACATGTCCAACTAAATCATTATTTCTGTACACACCGACAGCATGTTTATCGTGTAGTTTAGCTTCCCGGCCGCGATCTTCTAGGCATTTCAAAACTTCACCCTTCGTAGGAGTCCATATCCCTCGAAAAACGCGATGTCCTCTGATGACGGAGGAAATTTCCACGCTCTGATGATGACAAAATACATTGTTTTAAGTAAAATCAACCGTGCGAAAAAGGTGCGCAACGTCTCAAGGAGCAACTCTGCATTCTGAACGAATCTTTTCTTGGAAATCCGTTTGTAACGACAGAAACGGAACTCGAAACGTGTGCTCCTGAACATTTACGTATTGACGATGATTCGGACTCAGACATCGAGGACTGTTGAATTTTCACTGAATGTATGCAAACGGTTTTTCGTTTTGGATTCATTATGATCAAAGTTGAACAACCGACAACCATTTACATGTTTGAAGCTTCCAAGACAGGATGGGCTGCTAATGAGAGATTCGTCGTCAATCTATGATGATAACTGATAACATGTTAAAAAATTGGCTTTCGGCGCCATACAAATCATGCGGCTTCAAAGAATGCACAAGAAATACATACCTCTACATTCGTTTCCTCTTCCTCTGATGAAGGTTCAGCTTCAGTCACTGGCGTCACATGAATCTGCGGTAAAGGTGGCTTTGGTATCCTCTTAGGACTATCTCTAGAAAAAGCGAATGTGCTACTCCTTCCTTTTTCCGCTACACGAGTTATATGACCATAATCTAGGCTGCTCATCTTTCCAGACGTCCTAAATGCCCCAAGATTAGGGGAACTGTGACTGTAAAAAGTTGGAGCATTTGCGTACGAGTGCCTTCTTTCCTTCGCTGCATTGACTTTTTCTAAAGAACGAAATACGTTGAAATAGAATAGTTCTATTACATATCTACGGTTGCTACAGTACTTGCAAGTAAGATCTTTTCATCATATAATCTTTAAGAAATCTTATTGCTTCAAATATTTTGTGGTTAGTGGTTGATTTCCCCCGTCTGAGTCGGTGTTTACTCACAAAAGTGGATTTCTATTTCTGTTCGGCTATTTATAGCTTACCTCGGTTACATAACAGATATTTTTGGTTATGGTGTGAAAGGGGCATACTTCTTCCTTAAAATACCACAAATACTTCTTAAAGACGCCACACGTTAGCTATTTGTCGTGCGGCTTAAGTCGTACTGCCTGCGTGTGATAAGATGGCCTACTCTATTCACAACATTTCCCTGAGGCTCATGCCGACTGCTTTCCGATTACGTCAGATGGCGTCACAGAATTCGACTCTTCGTACACCCAACACACCAGGGCTATTCAGAATCACCATTGCATCATTAAATAATGAAAGGATGAAGCTGCTCCCTCAACTCGGGTCTTATTACCGAACTACGTCAACACAAAATGAACCCGTTTTAACACAATGCCCTTACTATGATTTCAGTGAGCGTCAGTGCCTTCGTAATTTTGTGAAATCATAAAAAATGACGTCGTAACCAGCAAACACTAGAATCTCGGCTGGTCACTGCTTGCCCTGGAAACTGATTACATTTGAAGGACCCTGGTTTATCTTAGGCCCCGTTTACATTATGCCGCTTTCATTTGAAAACGTAACAAAATGATGCCGGATTGGCCTTGCGTTTACATTGAAACGTTTACCCAAACGGCATGAAGTGGAGACGCTTTGAAAACGGGATCATTTGAAAACCGTATCATTCGTCTCAATGTAAACACCTGAAAACGGAAGCTTTTTATGCTAGATTCCGTAAGGTGATAATTGTGCTTTTGTATTATTCTGGTGCTGTTCTCACAAACCCTCACTTGCCAATGTTGAAATTGTCTCGTTTAGGTGATCAGCTGGCTTCTTATGGAATCCGGCATGAAATCCTTCCGATTTTAGGTGTTAACATAGAGACGACTGATACAGTTTTCAAATGATTCCGTTTTCAAAAGCGTCATTATTTGATGCCGGTTAGACGTTTCAATGCAAACACAAAGCCAATCCGGCATCATTTTGTTCCGTTTTCATATGAAAACGGCATAATGTACACGGGGCCTTGATGCACAACCACTTTTTAACTCGCGTCCTCATTGAAGATCGACAGCCTAGAACTTGCCAACTATGTGCTTTCCCGCCACTGCTCAGTGAGTAGACCAGTGGGCAGCTTCTGACATCTCTTGAGAACATGACGTGTCTTTACAAACGACGTGGAGTGCGTTATGTCACAAGCTGGCAACAAAGTTCGGATCCCTTTGGCAGTACGTGCTAGCACAAGCGTACACAATATCTCTACATCAGATGTTCCTCAATATGTGGGATGTCCCTCTTAACGTCATCCCCCCGCTGGCACACTTTCACATAAATAATCTGACCTGAACTAAGCTATTTCGTAAAGCCTCGCACCTCAACTTCTATTCAAGTTTTAACTTACCCATTAATCTCGCTGCTTCTTCCTACAAATAAATAAGATAAGAGACTGCATTATTATAGAAAAATTAAATGATAAATTTGTTGGTGCGTGCAATAAAAATTTATCCTACCGCACACAATTTACAAGGTTGAAACCTGTTGCTTTCACAAACACTTTCCACTAGCCCTAAATAGAAATTTCTTTCACATCTTGAGCCACTTGTAGAAAACACAAACTAAAGCAACTGCTTTCCTAAAATAGGTTTTAAAAACTTGCATGGTTACCTTTTCTTTCAAAAGATTACACGTTTACTGACAGAATACGTTGATGCGTTCTCAGGCCTTGAACAACTTTTCGCACACATTCTCGTACGCTTTCGTAGAATTTTCCATAAAAGATCTAGTCACCCTCAAAAATGTCTCACTTGCGTTTTGCGCGCCCTAGAATTTCCTCAAGATCAACTTTCACCGACCTGTTTGAATATTTTTGTATTCTTAATTACTTTAAGATGGTTTCTTTTTGAAGTCCTCAATTTGACAAGATCTTCATCTGACTTTGTGAAATACAGATTTGTCAAGCAAAAGAGGTCCGGCTGGCTAATTATCATCAAGGAACTAACACACCTGTCTGCAATGGTAAATATCCAACATGAAATATCATAGTTGTTGTATCGTGTTTGTAGAGACAGCTGACATTCAGCTCTGGAAACGCGCTACCTCAGTTAACACTCTACTTCTGGGTTAGGACGGCTTGTGTACTGTTTTCTTTCCTGTTGGAAATTTCACCAGAACAGGGAGGAAGAAGCAAGAGATAACCTTGTACTCAGAAGAGAAAAACAGTTTTATCAACCGTTGATATCCTTCATCTCGTAAGGATTTTTTAAGAGGGTGGCAGTTTTTGCTTACCCTCCTAAATTGCAAACAAACGTCTCCTAAACGAAATCTGAATTTCAAATGACACTGCCCCTGAAATTAAGTCCATGATAGAATCAATGTGCCACAAAATCTTTTTCAGATGTCCTTTTCACGCTGGCCATAAGATGTTTACATTATATACATGTACCTACCGAATCCCGGGCGAGGGGGGAGTTGTAGAAATTACAGATAATGGGATATATATACGTTTCTCTCCCATTGCAAATATTCTTTTCTTGAATTCCAATCAGAAGCCAAGCCCTTTATTTTTTGCAAAACCACGAAAAAATTGCATCAGATGTTTCTCTTCTATCCCTGGCGTTTCGCCATATTCTCACGACTAGTAGAACCGTTTAGGTTCGGTCGTCAAAAGTGTTGAAATGTTGATTAGCCAAATAACAATTTTGCATGCTGCAACATTGAAGTCTTGGCAGCAAGGTTTTAAAATGGGCAACTTCCTCTTGTCTTAATCTGCCGCAAAAATCCAACCTTTGCCACAAGCTACAACTACTTATTGGATAGATGCATTAAGACGGTGTCCCTTATTATACTACAGCATTCAACAAGGATGGGTCTAGTTGAGGAGCCTGTTATAAATGCTACTAAATTATAACTTTACCACCATGATTCATCCACTTCAAGTGACGAGTTGCCATCACTGATTTCTTCCGTCGTTTCACATAGCACGATAAGTCTCAAAGAAGACCTAGATTTTACACATACTGTACAAGTGATGTTCGGACACGGGCAAGCCGAGGCTCGAGTGAAGTGGGGAACTTGACATGCGACGTAAATCGGTTTCGAAAATTAAAAAACGTTACGGTAGGACTGTCTTCTTTCATCAGCTCTACTATGAAAAGAATGGCAGCCTTAATCACTAGTCGCTGCCAAGTATTTTATCTCTCGAAAATATTCCGTTATCATGCATGGACAGAACAATAGTGGAGGCCCGGGGCACGTGCCCAAAAACTTTTATCGAAACTTTTGTCACTATACGTAGGCCTCTCTGATCGATATATTTTAGCTATTATAATATTTATTAGATAACTATAATTTGAAAGAATATCGAGGTTGAAACTCCAAAGGATACTAATTTGGTTGTACTATTGGGTCTGGTGGGAGCGGGGGTCACCCACCACTTTCTTAGTAGGTTTATGTACGCAGACTCTGTTTGTGACACCGACAAATTTTTCTGTCAGCTGTTCACTTAAAAAGGGGGCTAACCTCCATTCCGACTGCACATGTGCAAACTACTACCAAGTAAACTGGTTTTGTTTAACCAAAAGATCCGAAATCTAAAACTAAATCAAATATCTGAATCTGTCAATGAAGTAGCGCAACGCACATTTCTATGTTTACTTCGGTCATTTACATTCAACGTCGCAAAAGCTAAGGGGATATTGTACGAACAGCTTCTTCCTTTTACACTTGCCATGACAGTCACTGTCATTCAGGGAGAGTTGTGCAAGGTCTACCAATCTGCTAACAACTCGTCTGTCGAAAGTTACTACTATTTGACCGGGTTCAGTCTTGTCCTGGGGTTCCCAAAATGACGTCTGTCAACTTAAGAAATTCGTTGAAATCATGACAATAAAACTAGACGATTGCAATAATAGCATATCAATCTTTTCAATGAGAAATTGGTAGGAAGCATATTGGTTCGTTTGGCTTACGCGACCTTAAATATTCCATCAATGGAACCAACATAAAATTCGTGCTTTCTAGTTCACAAAATTTAAGAATGAATCTTTACATGCGCGATAAATAAGGACAAGACGAAAATCGTGGAAAAAAGAATACAAACAAACGGAAAGCTGCATAAAAAATTGTTTTTCGGGTTATTCACAACTGCTGCCTCGATTTAGAAGGCATAATCCTCCTGAGCACCCTCCTCTTGACCCTGTTCAAAAGCACCCCGGTCAGTCCCAAACAAGCGAGTCATAGTTCCTGTATGCTGATAGATTGGGTAAGAGTACAAAAACCAGTGACGTCACGAATCCCCTTGTATATCCCGACGTGTAAACGCAATCGAAAACAGCGAGCGGAAGAACCCCGACTTTTTGCAGCTGCGATGTTGTACAAAGTAAACCCTGTTCTGCACCATAACATCGTCGGTTAGCATGATGCAAGGGACACAATACACAAATGTTGCTTTGAGTCCTGTTTCGCATTACGAAATATATCAAGATTTCCCTCCGACATAAAATTCGATCGGCAGTATCAGTTTTAAAACTACTCAAAATGCGTTTTACCTAAGGAATACACCTGACAAGAACTCGGAGCCCGAGGCTCGCGAGGAAGTTTTCACGGACATGGTACCCGACTGGCAGGACAGAGAGGGAGACCACAGAGCAGACCGATGGCACACAACCTCTTGCAACACCAATACAATTATCATTCCATCTACTGTGATCCTGATAACCTTTCGGGGGTCTACTGAAGAATTGCGAATTGAATCTCCTTGGTTACAAAGGGGAGGAACTCTCAAGTTACACCAACAATCCGATTACCTAACACGTATTCTATCTTTGTGTGATACGGATGTACTCGCAACCCCAAGGTTCCCCAGATGATGGGTGCGAATGTCAAACTTTGCCGACAAACTAACCCAACTGGAACAAGAGAGCACAATCTTTTTCAATTTGGAAACGGGTTCATGCAGTGTAAACCTTTGTTACGACAGTGTTCATTCGAGGGGCCTAAACATCTAGTCTATCTGTCCTCAATGTACTTGAGTGGGTGGGCTCAAGGTGCATGTAGATGTGGGTCACAACTCCGGTTACGAAACCGAAACCGTGAAGGTTCCTGGAAGGCATCACGTTGGGTCAATGAATATCGCAAACAACACTGGATGTGGGGTTTAAAACAAAAACTTTCAAGCTTCTTGTTCCTTAAAATGCCATTCACCGCCGCCACCCCCCTCTCAAACCTGTATTATAACCTCATTATATTTTCGTTCCACTAAATAGTCATCCCATCTGTTCACGATGTTATTCTTGTTCTAGTTAATAAACATAGTAAAATTAGGGCGAAGAAAAACTGGGTTGATTTTGCTCGCAACTGCATTTTCGATCCAATCTTTCTTTTACGATAACAACTAAATTTGTAACGAGGCTAAATTTTTTCAGCTTTGTCCCTCTAACCCCCACCCTAAAAATATATGTATCTTTGTTTGGGTTGAAATGTTCTTAGTTAATCTGTTCTTCACATAGATACTTCCTCACAGGCACCATTGTTCTTATATAATTGAGAGTAAATGGAAAAGTGACACCATAAATTTTAAATCTTTTAACAATCGCACTCATTAAAAACACAAAGGAGGCATACCGATAAAGGTATCCTTATCACTTTGTAGGGTATGAGTATGGGAGGGAGGGGGGCTTTCTCATTCTGATGTTATGTTCTTACCTTTCTCTCAAATACTCACCAAAATGAAGGCTAGTGTTCTTATGAAAGTGCTTTGAATTTAAACAACAACTAAACAGACATTGGTACATATTTTATAAAGAAATCTGAAAACAATCTGACGTGTAGGAAGTCTACCAACTCGGAAAATCTCCAAAAGTCCGTCGGCAATGTACATGAAATACTCAGACAAAGGCGTATTTTAGCTTCGGAATCCTTTTTAACAAAATATTGAGCATTGGATTGTACCAAAAGAAATTGGTCCTAGGTTTGACACGATTAAGTAGGCCTAGTTTATTACAAGAGTTACAAATCGCTAGGGAATAAATATCAAATGGATTTGCCCATTACGTAATTTTTCATTCCAAAATGTAGGGTGCCTACTGTTAACTTCAGTACTCGATTAGGTTTTGGTCTCGGGCAAGATTGTCCCTCTACTCAGCAAATTATCATTGTCTATTAACAATTGTTGAAGGTTAGCATACTAATATATCATACAACACTGCATGAATTAAATATAAGTCTAAAAATGAATCCGGCACTCCCCTTTTTCGCAAAAAATACTGTTTTGCAAATACTTTGGTAGCTACATCGAAAATCCCTTCTCCAGTCCTGCAATGAGCAAACATGATCTTACCTACTGGATCACAATTAACACGAGTTCAAACGCCTAGCGATGTGCAGAAGAATGTTTACGAATATACAAATACATATGTTTTCAATGGCGGGAGGGATACTCTTGCTGCCTCGTAACACAAGCTAGTAAAGCTCTTCTACTTGACATCAATGCAATCTCTACATTTTCCTTCTTCGCATATTTATACAAGGATCCAATTATTTATGTTTCAGTTCTGCTATTTCTGTGTAGCAATCTGTCAGTCATTACAGGATCGTTAGCAACTTGCAGCATAGGCTTCTGGTGAATTTGGAAACCCCCACTATACAATGGTAGTCCTACTTCGGAAGCAAGTCACAAATTGGCGGGTAGAAAACCAAAGAATTACCATATCTGGCCCAATTCCTTCCACTAGTCCAAACTCTCAACAATGAACTTTCATACCCTCCCACCTTGAAATCATTGGACCTCCTGAGAATCACAGCAACGCCGCGATCGTGAGCAACCAGTACACAAATCCCCTAAACCGATTATACACTGATCACCACAAGACGAAGGAATCATAGGAGCTACATAACATCATGCATGCTGCAACAATATCATGTGAGCAAAGGTGAACTAGTCTGCTGCTGGCAACTCCACAAATATGCGTCACATTAAAAATAGTACAAGTAATCTTAAAAAACTTACCGATTTCTTAAGGATCTCTCTTTCCTAAAAGAAACAAAATAAAACAGATACAATCTTTAACCTCGAGCAAGTCCAAGGCAAGAATGGAAAATACCTTAATCTTACGTTTCAATTCAACTCGGTGTGCTGAGCACATCACTCCATTTTACCCAATAAACGACTATCAGAAATTCGATAGGAAGGTTCTGATAAACTTTGGTCCTCAGTTAACTGTCCAATAACAAAACTGGAGGTGTAATTCAATCTCGGATATTAACTACTCCTTAGCAGATGAATATACTTAAAAGCTTTTATGGATGTAACAGTGTACTTTGAGCATTTGATACGTCAGGGGAGCAACAACGATCGTCAGGCTTTCTTACTGCTTGCTTGATACTCACCTTGGCTTTCAGAAGAACATATTTTCTTAATCGTTCCAAGTACACATCTTCCGTTATCGTAGAAGCTACCACGCATTTGCTATGATTCTTGCAATCAGTGCTCTTTGAGTTGTCCTCCATCCTAACAATTTCTACACCTCTTAGAAAAACCATCGTAACACGACCACAGACAGTTCCTTTCCCTTCTCTACTTTCGCAACTGTGAAATGAACGGAGTTTGCGCCGACACGATGCTTTTAATATTAAATCCCTCCCGCTGCGCTGATAAATATTTGTTTGTTGACGAAGATGTAGGGGCCTTATCGTGTTCCTCAGATTCTGTTCTAAATTAAGTATACCTTTCATTATTTCAGCTGTTGAAAGAGGAAAAACGGTCAGGGTGAATGGAATGTAGGCTTGACGTAAGGTCCTGTTCAAACAGATCGTATTGTCTGTCCGCAGGGAGAAATCCGGACGCCAAAGTACGTGTATCGTTAGCGATACATTATTTTACATCATGCACAGGCCACGCAAGCATTTCAACCTGGTGAATTCTTTTCGTAAGGACTGTCAGACCTCAATAAAAGACCGTCTGGCATAAAATCTTCAGACAAGGTATTTCATAATGCTACAATGGACGCAGATGATAATGATGATAAAAGAGCTGTTGATGTCGTAGTTATCTATTAAGTATCTCAATGACGATACTGATGATCGTAATGATGACCATAGACACGAAGATGATGATGATGATCATGATCACGATCATGATGATGATGATGATCATGACGATTATCATGATGATAATGATCATGATGATCATGATGATGATCATGATGATGATCATGATGATTATTATTATCATGATGATGATGATGGTCGTGATGGTGATGATTGTGGTGATAATCAAGTTGATTATTGGTGATAGGTATGGCTGATCATGATGTTGTAGAAATTGCGTTTGATAGAGGTGAAAGGGAGCATGGTTATGGTCATGACAATGGTTCTCAAAAAACTCTCGTATACTCTTGCCCTTTATTTATTGTCTAATAAACATTTCTTATTGGTATGTCCTTCTGATTCCATGTAAGCGATAATAATCCCCAGGTGGTTTCAATGATGATAGTTGGGTAGGTCACATTGTTGGTATCAGATTGCTCCCAATAGTTCTGCATAAGTACCTACAGCTATTTGACTTTGGTTATTCTGATCTTAGACTACATCACAAAATGACCTCCGTAAGATTTACAGTTCGCCTTACTTCCTCTCTGTAAATCAAAGTGATGGATAATAAACCGTCACCTCTCTGTTTTTATCCTTTTCAATTTATTATTTAGCAAAGTTTTCATTTTATAACATGGGGTTGGGACTAGAAAAGGCTTTGCTCTCAGTTTTGTGCACAGAACAGGCTTTTCATATAAATCCAAACTTGAAAAATAAAACCAAAACTTCGATTATCAGGGATGACGTCATAATATACTTTGATGACGTAACGAATGTAGGCCTATTTCATGAAAGCACCACTAAAGCACTTCTTTGGTAGTGGAGTTGTTTATTTGGTCAGTTTTGGCCCAATTTGATGACGAATGAAATGAAGCAAGAGGCTCCACAGAAGACCATTGCCAGGAATGAAGAGTTGTCTTCTCCGATTTTCACACACCTTAAAATGGTGGGCTTATATTCAGGGCAGTACCAACCGGAGGCTTCCGGTGCTTGTCTTCCCGGCAATTTGCTATCTAAAAATGTTTGTTCAGCCTTCATAAGAACATGGATCGAAATTAGCGGTGAAAAAAATTGTTTAACATTTAGACTGATGCATTAATCTTTCAATTTTATTTCGTATAAAGCGATGGATCGAACCCCCATCACATGGTCTGCAAGTTTAATACTCCGCTACTACCCCTATAGTTAAACCCTTGGTACTACACTCGTCCGTCTATGGTCTATAGTAGCCTAACTGGGGAATATCAATATAATTTTCGTCTTCTGCCTCTCTCATTTACATTCATGCTGTGTAAAATGAATTCATGTGTATACGTAACTTGACTTGATGCATCAAGAGTCCAATACAGTTATACCAGACATCACGAAATATTTCATTCTTTTCATGGGAACTTGGCATCGCTCGAATTCTCTAGATTTTTGAGTCTACTCAATTTTATAACCTGAATAGGATAGGACTTGCCTAAAATAGCTTGTCGACCCAAATCGGTGCTTTACGGATTACAGTCTTATAGACACTGTGGTGTAGTGGATGCATGAGTGTATTAAATATCAAATGTGGGAATTTCTGGCATCTTCCGCACGGACCATTACCATGCACACCTAGGCGACGAAAATACACTCATATCAAAAACCACCAAATGTACGCAATAGCTTAGGTGCGAGGAGCCCTGCTTACTACTCATTTGCAAAGAGGGCAACTAGATTGAATTTCTACGATGCAAGTATTAATTTGGCCTGCCCAAAGTCTGTGCTTGACCAGAGATAATGAAACACAATCTCTGGCTGGACGTTTGGATCACAACCAACAACAGAATTTACGAATACGCATCCTAACTCGGCAAGCAGGAGGGCTAAGTTATTACTCAAAATTTCCATACCTTTTTTTACCGTTTATTTCAATGTTTAAGTAGAAATGACTACAAACATTTGATGTTTTAACGGAAATCACGTACCTTTTTCGTGGCAAGTAATTCATCTCTGGCTTTACCCCTACTCGAATAATGTCAGCTTATCTTACTGAGACCCTCTTGTAAACCTTCATCTAATCATCAATCGTGATAACGAAATGTTACGGGGGTGTAAATTGACCCTGCCCATTTCACGCGGTGTACTTAAGGGAGGCCAATCGGTCATGACCCCTTAATGTTCAAGCCATCTTTTTAAATAGTACTAATCAGCTTCCAAGGAGATATTTTTTTCATTTTTGCCATTTTGAGTCTATTTCCATTTTAAAGTGGTTTGGGATCTACTAGGGACACGCCTCGCCTTGTTATTTATATGATTAGTAAAATGACGTCATCATCCAGAGAGATGCCCCACTGAAAATTTTTCTGGATACTTCACTGCCGATTTCCTGTCGTACTTGGACTTCATTTTAAGCAGCCACCTTGAGTACAAATACTCAGTATGGGTGATGAGCTTCGATGATTTGGCTTCTCAAGTACTTTTTGGTGCCTTGCTTGCTTTTGGTCCCTGTGTGATAATTTCATTTGCCTCACACAGTGTTACGTACTACCTACCTACTGTATGTTGCAAGTGAAATAATCATAAAAATTTCATAATTTTTTGCATAAAAACTGCTGCAATGAAATTATGTATTATAAGCTAGTTAATTTATTCAATTTGGCATTGTCCATGATCATTTGCAATAGTTTAATATAAAGGAAAATAGCATAATCTCCCTGTGATGGAGGAATGTGTAATATACATCGAACGTCTGTCAATCAAAGATGATAAATAGTATGATAATATAATCTTATGATAAAAATATTAAAGTTGATGACGTCATCCGCACAATATGAGTAACTGATTGACTTGTAAATTGGTCAATTAGAAATGGTTCTCAAAACTAAACTTATCTGTACTTCTCCCAAAATTTTGAATTTCTTACCTGTAAAATTCTAACGTGTAAAAACAGTGCTGGAGTTAGCTAAAATTTTAAATAATGAACTTTAAGTAGGTGACCTTTTATCGGCATCAGAGATTATAAATGACCATCATTTACAATCTCTGTCGGCATTGGACTACTTCCGCTAATATTGGGGGGCTTGTAAATGACCCCCTCTATAAAGCTCAGTACAAATAAGATGAAAATTCAGAACAATGTCTGATTGATCAGCTTTGAATTAAGATATAATACCAAACCCCGATTGCTTTTCGATATTAAGGAATAAAGTTTTAATCCATTTTTCATTTGCACACTACCCTCCTGCAACTAAACATGCCTTCAAAAATACGAAACTGATTTGCTGCGCCCTGTAAAATTATCCTTATACATATTATCATCCTGCCCTACGTTGTCACAATCTGTGTCTGGCATGAGTACTTCGCAGTGGCCAGGGATCATCAATGGGCCTGGTTTCTACACTATATTTATTACAAATCTATTTTCTTTTAGAGTCTATGTTCTGGAAGTAGTCTGGGAAGGAGTTGAGTATCGGATGTGATGCCCATGACTATCATTAAAATAATCACTTTTGACCTGAGGGTCAGAGTTTCAGAGTTTCAGAGTTTCAGAGTTACAGAGTTTCAGAGTTTCAGAGTTTCAGAGTTTAACTGAGTACAAGAATTATAGACTTTCCGAGTTCAGAATTGGATTACTAAATCAAGTAAGAAATATGAAGAACTAAGATAATGTTGCCTTACACAGATTCTAGTTCTGACGCGATCGGGTAAGCCACGTATACACGGTGCAACATGTTGATACAACATGTTGCGCCCAGCATGTTGCATTGTGTAAACGCACCAAGTTGTACAACTTTTGTTATATGAAACATGTTGATACAGCTTATTTTAGAATAAAACAGGTTGTATTTCTCACAACATGTTGTGGCAATCAGGCAATGGACGATGCATTTATGAGGGTCATGCGAGAAGGAGGAAGGGAAGCTAAGAAAGAATTTGCAATATTTCATAGACGTTTTAAGATGGGAATGGGTGAATTACCTGAGTTTCAGTTGTCTCACTTCTCTCTAACGTATTAAAAATCTTTGTTGTTCCAAATAAAAACGCAGTTGTGAAACCCAGTTGCCAAATAAGCCAGGGTCCTCAGAACTAGTTGTGTTCAACGTTTACTCTCAGACGATTATGTGGACAGTCGTTTAACTGTTAGAGAAAAGCATTTCAATCGTAAGAGTACCTTGCTGTTCCTTTCATTGTGGCTGACTCAAATTGATTACATCAAACAAACGGTTTTGAGCATATTCCTTGCTTAATTGCAACATCGTAAAGAAATGGTTACATCCTATATAGCCTATGGGAATCTCACTTTTCTGAGAATATCGATTTTAAAACATAGTGCTGCCAGAAGATTTTCCTAGTGGGAGCATTAAAAATATAATTATTAAAGTTTAAACAGCATGCAACAAGCAATTTAAGGAGACGCTAAAGCTACGATGAGCAGATGATTTTAGGGTGATGAATAATAAGAATAGAGAGGGGGCCTCTCAATTTTCATGATTGTACTCGAAGCCATTACAACACGTTGCAATTCAGAGTGTCGGCGAGTGCCAAGGTGCACCATTAAGCGCCTGTAGCAGCGATGGGGATCCACACTCTATTCAATGCTAGAAGATGAATTAAGATTGAGCTTAAATATAATGCTTCGGTGGTTGCTCGAAGGTTCAGCAATGTCTTCATGAAAGCGTCGGTCATCCTCAATGTATGCCTTTAATCCCGTTGTTGTTTCTGCTTTAGGAAAATAAAAGTTATGTCTCCATAGTCTGAATGAGTTTAGCACTAGCATGATACCAAAGCCTTTGTTATTTTGCAGATTACAATGAAATTGCGTGGTGTTTACCCCATTTCTGACATTGTGCACCCCCCTTGTAGTCCCATTTCATGCTGTCAACTCTAACATTGTAACTTTCTGTTATTGTTTTCCTGTCTGCAATCCATGATCTAGTTCTATGTTGAAACTTTTTCGTGATCACCTGTGAAATAGAAGTTGTACAGCAAGCATACTTAATCTCAGATGCTGCTAATATGCTACAACAAAAATCTTGGTTTCTTATTTCTGCTTAAAATTTGAGAAGACCCTTGTATTGTGGGATCTCATCGAAAGGGAATTCTTCATGTACTGAACATAAATCCTGCCCTATTGAAGTAGGACGCCAGAGGTTGTTATGAATCTAATATGAATATGATCCTATCGTAGTCAGATCTTTGTGTCTGTATTACAACTGACATTGGCCTACGTGACAGGGAGAGAGCCTGTCAAATGGTAAGAAATGAAAACATAGATGCTGTTGGTAACGGCACCCAAAGGTCACAGTTCGTTATTTTAGTTATCAGTACCAGTGTACCAACAGATTTCAGTATTTTGAGGAGTAACATAGATCTGAATGTTAAGAATCACTTTTGTACAGTTATGTGTTACACTAGTAGCCTACTATGCACGATCTGTCGCCGCCGGGGTATACGATGCTATAATGGTGTATGTTAGAGTACAATGAAACAATTCAATTACAGAAGAAACTGTTATTTCTTCAACAGTTGTAACCATGGGCCCAGATCGCGGTAAGAATGGGGAGGGAGGGGACAAAAGGATTAAACCATGGACTTCTTCTTCTTATTATTATTATTATTATTTAGAAGTCCATAGGATTAAAGATGGACAATTTGACATTTCTGGGCTTAAACGTTTGAGAATAAAGCAGCTGTTGTACTCCTGTCATGAAAAGTGAAGGGGACGAGTCCCCCGTCCCCCGAGAATCTACGCCCATGGATGTGATGTACGGAGACCTTTGGTTCATGCTATGAAGACCTCATCTATTTGAAGGCTCATCCATCAGAAGGCAGCTTGTTGGCAGCAGCGGTTTTGAAAGGCGCGTGGTCCTGTGGCGAATGATGCTTGCGGTGCCCTGTGGCGTTGTAATCCTATTTTAGATAAGTTTGTATAGTAGCAGTTCTTGATGCTGTGAATTCTTTATAGTGTGTCTAGCATCTAGTTTTCCAATCCACCTGATTATTATGGACTAAAACAGTATGCCACTGAAGCACGGGTCCTATAGAAGTAGGTATGACCTGATTTTCCACCCCGAACCCCGAAACCTGTCACTGTTTGATGGTCATATTCACAGAAGATAGGGTTAAGTTGATATGTACGTAAAATGATACACTTTATGTATCTTGCTCAAATTTATCTCGTGGAAGGGAGTATTATATTGACAACTAGACACAATGTAGGGAATACAGTACCTCCAGACTCACTAATGTACTATCTCACTTGAAGTGGATTGCGATACATCGAGATGTTTATCTCTGACGCACCAGAGATTATGAAACACATAATCATTATCTCTGGACGCTCCTTCGTGATTGTTATTCAATGCAAATGACAAAGGCACAAGAAAATACGTTTGGTTTGAGCCATAACACTTTATGCTTCCTTTCTCCTAACAGTGGAAAGCACAAACAAAGGTCGATGAACATCATGAAACAAATGCTTCATAGTCTAGCTGATAGCCTCCCTCACTCTGAAATATATTTGACTTTTCACCGCCACTAACATTTGATGATAGTAAAATCACGCAATCGATACTATTGCAAAATTTCTGTAATTCTGTCACAGTTTAGATACAATTATTAAAGGAACATATACCTTTAAACGTATACAGCTCTTCTATACCACTATGAAGAGGATAAGATAGGTTTTAGTAGATTGCATTTTGTTGGCATTTTTTATCTGAGGGGCTCGAACATCTCGGAAAAAAGTTTCGTTCGTCATGTTTTCACCAAACTAGTACAGTAATAGTTGAGAATATGAAAGAGATCACAAAGTACCTAATTAGCTTGATTAAGTAATCGTCAGTCATCGTTTCAGAGAGACTGTGACACAGTTTAAAGCACGGTTTGCAAACTGGGGGTCGCGAACGTAATTTGTTTAACTGCGCAGGACGAAAAAAGATCTACGTTTAGGAACAGAAGTGGAGCCAAATCTGAGATGCACGTTGTTAACAACGGTACCAAAGATAGGAAAATAGTGACAAAGATAAAGCACAATCCATCTCACCAACCCACGTAACTTGTATCTCGAACTGTAGGTAATGTAGATGATTTGTCCCTCTTTGTACTGAAACTATACTGAAAAAATTGTTGTATTGATGATAAAGTCAATGTTCTGGATTGTGAGCACATTGAAATCGGTGTACAAATGTCGATTTCAATAAATTCAATAAATTTGTGTCAGATATTCTTGAATGAGCAATTTTGGAAACCTGTCGTTATTGTGTTGCTTATATGGGTCGCAGTGTGAAAATTTTGAAAACCCCACACCTAAAGCATACCCATCTGTTGGTTGAGGAAGTGATTATAGTCCAATGATTGTAATTATTCAAATAAATTGGGTAAGCTAAAAAAACAGAAACAAAAAGCATTGTTACATTGTAAGCAATATTGTTTGGTGGTGAAGAACTAACAAAGACATATTCAGTGAATGGCCAAAAAAGAGAAAAAATGTTAAAGAATCAAACAATGAAACTAAGCATTTTTGATTCAATAAATGCTAGTTAAAGACCGCCAGAGGAAAGCCAAGACAATGTAGACCAACGAAAGATGCATGGTTGATCGAGAATACGAAACTAATGAAAACAAAATAACCTTAACGAAATGTACAAGAAAATAAATGAAGTAAACAGACATAAATATTGCGCAAGGAATGGCTGTTTGAAAGATGCCCCAAATTATTTTTAAAGAAGTATAAACAGCGCTATCTAGTGATGGTCGCTGCTTTCTTAGGTTGAAGAACTTAGTGACAACTTTCATTTAACCATGGCCGTGCGGAAAGGTTGACAAAGTTACTAGAAGCGTACCATACGCGTTTGGACTTTTACATCAAGGGAGGGAATAGATGTGACCCGCTAATGAATACGATAATGCCTTATCAAAGGAAAGGTTCGTTCTGCAATGATTGATTACCAGCTTGTTACCATAGTTACAGTGAAAGTGTCATTTCAGACCAAAACATCGATTTACGATGAACGACATTGTGGAGACCAGGATGACTTTGTGTCTTTCAAATACGCCTACTACCGGGGGATTTTAGCCCACTGTCTAGTGGTAGAGTTACAGATTTTTGTACTCGTGACATCCGGAACACGAGGTTCTGATAGTTTTATCAGTGTTAGCTTTGCATCTCATAATCTTTATGACAAATAGAATTGAGGCCGGCTTTCAAATACTACTTGTAAATTACTGTGAGTTGGGGGCACCCCCTAAAATCTGCAACAACAATAGGTGGCAACAGTGGGTATATTGGCCAAGATGTGTATGAAGTTTGATACTATCGAGGACGTTGTGCAGTTGACCATTCACTTCGATTCGATGTGTTCAGCGTTCGATTCGACCAAGGGCTGTAATTCACTTCACTTCGATTCGATGTGTTCAGCGTTCGATTCAACTCAGGACCATGATGCTGACCATTACTCACATAATCAGTATAAAAATTGTGGTTGTGGTAATTCTCACTAGAATATAGATGACCGCTAACTAATCATAAAACCTGCAGGTAAGAACAGTAAGCAGGAACAAATGACATATCAAGTTATCATTTTAAGGATATGGAATTGGTGAGTGACTCCCCGTGGTGATACGGAGCCACCAACAATTTAACATCTTTTTGCTTTGTTCTTTTTCTTGCAAGTTCTATTATTATCGATTCCATTATTTCCGTTTCGCTTGCAGCCATGAAACATATTACAACCCCGATGTACATCATGGTAGCGCAGTGGGACTCTTACCAACTGACTAAACTAGTTGCTGGTGACTATCGCCCTGTGCCATTGCCGCCAAAGAAACGTCGTGAAAAGAACTACGTCTCCTTATTTGGAAATAACACTAGGCGTTCATTGGAAATGGTGAGACTGATATACGAATTCATGTTCTGTATCCAGGAAATAAGCAACTTTCGACAGTAATATCAGATATCCCGAAGGAAGTGTAATTGTAGAGGCAATTGAGATATTCATGAAATATTAATACTGAAACGAGAATTGGTAAAAGGTGCTTCATAAAAAACTATGGTTGTGGGTAATGTTTGATGTGTTATATTTTCATCTTCAGTGATAACTGATCCACGGGACAACAACCGACATTTCTATACTGTAAATCCTGTAGCATACACTTAATAGAAATACGCTTTATGATGGCGGTTCTTTGCTTCATGACTGCCCAGAGGTAGAGGCATTGTAACTTTATTACAATCTGAGTTGAATAATTATTGCCAATTTACATTAGATCGCTTTTTTCTTATAAATTTGTAGATCAGCAAGACTGGGAAATCTGGGGTTTTCTCGCCGGCGTGTTATTCGCATACGTTTCTGACGTCATGCATCGATGGAAACATTTGCCAATACCCACCGTCAGATACGTTTCAAATAAACGGTAAGATAAACGTCCATTTTAGTATACAGAAATGCGGAAAGACTCTTATTTAAAATAGGAAAATGTTTCTACTTTACCGATAATGGAAGTGCTACTCATGCCACATTGTTTACATTCATTATCATTCTGAGAAGACAGTTGTGATCGAATAAGTTGTTCGTTGTACAAAATTTATAAATACTTGAATGAAGTAGACATTTTTTGACTGGAGCTTTCGTGAGTTCTCTTCCGAGTCATACACACCACTGTTTATATACAAAATTTATTTAACACTGTATGGTATAGAGCTCGCGCAGAGTTACATCTTCAATTACTGGAATCTGTTTCCATTCAGCTATACAAACCCTCTCTGTGCAAGCAGAAGGACTTCTTGTCGCCTACAACCTTACTTTAGAGTACGTTGTTTCCAGCCCACTTTTATTGTAGAAATTGTCCCGAACTCATTATGGGAGCTCTCTTACGTCCGCATCCCTTTTGCCTCTACTCCATGAATGCCATGAAAATTTTGTATATAAACAGTGGTGTGTACGACTCTGAAGAGAACCCACGAACAGCTTCAGTCAAAAAATGTTTACATTTGTGATTGGTTGACTTGTGCCTGACAGTTGTCAGTCGCTGTCGTTTTTCCAACATATATCAGATGCAATACGGTTCTCGGTGATATTTTTTCAAGGCCGTTTGTCAGAGTAGGATTACATTCTGTTTCCTCCACTAGTCTACTATTTATTTGGAATCGATGATGACTCTTTTTTGACTCCAAAACTCTGAAGCTGAGTGATGCCCAATGCAAGTACCTTCCACTGACTTCTTATCCTTTACAGTACTCGTCTTCCACTCTTCATTTTTTCACATTATAACAATGTACGAGTGTTGACAGCTCAAAAGGATTGTTCTGAATTGCCTTTTTAAAGAAATGAACTTCATATCAGTTTTACTACAGCTTCAAAATGCTTGGCCCGACTCCACCCCCCTCCCCTTTTTTACAAACAAATTCTACTGCCAGGCGAAATCCAGTTTAATCGCAAATATGATTTCTTCTTTGTTGGCTACATTATCGTAATTGCATCACTACGGAATGCCCTAAGGGAATACGGTTTTTTCAGGTTAGAAGAGTCCTTGTTTTCATGTCGTTTGATAGCGAGGCTACGTACGTTTCTCGACAGTCAGTTTCTCCGGTTCTTTAGACAAAATCAGTGAGTCTTATGCTGGTACATATAACTGTATGAGTTTTAACTTCAGATATCTTGAGTACGAAACTCCACGTGGTTTTAAAAGGTCACACAGTTCGTCTACAGTGAATGAACAGACGTCGACTACCATTGAAACTTCAGATGACGTACTTTTGCGAGGCTGCGGCCAGATGGAGGCTAAAATCGCTTACCTGAAAGAACCGTATTTAATGTATATCCTACATAATCTTTATAAAGACAGTAAATCGTTTTGGAGTCGAACACCAACTGTCAATCTGAAATACAACCATAGTAAACAATTTACGTGTTTGGAAGAGCAGATTGTAACAGAAATTTGTCTATATGTCATTAACGTTTGCTTGTCGTAGGTAAAACAGCGTACCAAGCCATGTCAGAGTGGTATACCTCTTCAGGAAAGAAAGGCACGTACGTAGAAGGGATGAGTGAAGTACCATCCTGCAATCCCAGCTGCTGTTCTCTGCTATGTTACAGGTGCAAATTACCTCCTTTGCCAACAGATAATAAGGAGAAAAGGAAAAAGGATAGTGGATACAACTATCACATAGGTACAAGTCGAAAGGAGAGAGTATTTTTCTATTCAAGCCATACTTCAGGTACGATGAAATTTTATCTCTGCAATCATGTTTGGTGTCATGTCATGTTAAAGTGCGAGCCTCAACGCATATGGCTGCTGTAATTGATATTTATAGATGTGAAAGCGTAATATATAGCCAGGAAAATAAAACTATAACCCTTTCCCGTAATAGGAAATAAGACACACTCGTTGGCCTATAGCAATACGAGGCTGATTGGCTCGCTATGTAACTTCGGTATTCACTTCCATAGATGTTCATAGTCGTTCGACAGCTTTTGAGTCATTCGAAGACCTCAGATGGGTCACACTTTGTGGTCTGCATCAATTTTGCTTTGTATTCTCCGTGACGTCATTCTGCATATCCTGTGGTTGGTGGAACCAATCAATAAGTTGTCCAATCAATGTCGTGCTGCCACGCTTTACCCGCTGTAGAACCCTTAACAGACTTAGGGCACAAAATGTTTTACTCTTCATACATGTTTTCATTCTCATGGGGGTGACAGCTGAAGAGTATTGTTATTAAGTTATTTAACAGAGAAAATAGAACAAAATTCATAGCTCGAATTTGTTATAATCTTTCATTGTATCATATTCACTTCTCCGTAGAAAGTAATATTGAACAGACATTAAAGTCAAGAAGCTTTGAAACTTCCTTGCAGTCAACCAAAGCTTGTTTTACTTAAGTGAATGCTTTCTTTGTTCCACGGAAATGAACATAACGTAGGTTTCTCTGTTAACATATAACAAACTGGAGCTGTTCCATAGAAACATAAAAAAACAGTTACGCTATTTTCAGATAATTTAGGATTAGTAATTGATGAAAGGTATTTAGTTATATAGAATAACATAGGAAAGAATTGGAAGGTAAATTGAGGAGGAAAATGAATTGTGTACTAGGTCCACAATGGCATGCTCAATCTCCTGTGAGTAGTCCAAGTAATATATGATGAAACACCCTCTGGGCATTAAAACAAGACGTTACTAGGTGTTCTGTAAAGGCATTTTGAAAGGAGAGGGGCATGGCAAACCGAGCAGAATGATACCTAGAAGATTTGTGTTTTCAGAAAGACACACAAAAAGGCAAATGCACTGTAGAATGAGCTGGTCACATGAAGAGCTCATTTGCAGGAAAAAGAGTACTTGTTCGTCTCCAAATTGGTATGTAAGCGGTAGAAAGGGTACCGTTTTGTTACTGAAGGAGATAGCAGTAGAAGCACGAGAGGTCGCGTTTAGAGAGGGTAGTTCTGAATCCTGAATACGACGAGCTAGATTCATTTTCACTTCTTGTAAGAGTTTATATTTTCCTGAATTTTCAAATTTCCATGTTATTGAATAGGTATTGCTATTACTTTAAAATTTCAAGGAATATAGTAAGTTCTTTTTTGTTAAAAATAAAGTCGTCTCGTCATATTACTACATCTACATTTGTGTGAATACAGGAGAGCGACAGGATGGCAGAGATTGAAACAGTGAAGGTGTACAGCAGGGTTCAAGTCGTGCGAGAAATGAGGGGCAGAGGGCAGTGGCAAGTCATTCGACATGGTACCTGAATGAATGAATGTGAATGGTAATGAATCAATGTGAATGTGGATGAATCAATGTAAATGGATGTGTGTGAATGAATATATGTGAATGTGAATGAATGGTTGTGAATGAATGGATGTGAATGAATATATGTGAATGTGAATGAATCAATGTGAATGTGAATGGATGTCTGTGAATGAGTATATGTGAATGTGAATGAATGGATGTGAATGAATACATGTGAATGTGAATGAATACATGTGAATGTGAATGGATGTGTGTAAATGAATCAAGGTGAATGTAAATGAATGGATGTGAATGAGTCACACACTTAAGTACCAACCAGCATTTTTTGTTGTAATCTTGGCTAATCGAATAACCAAACCTTATTTTTCGTATTACTGTTTTAGGCTTGTTATGCAACTATACCACCATGCTTCTAGAGCTCGCCTTTCTTCTTGGCTGGAAGTACATCCATGGGTAATATCTCCATCGCCATGTTTCACTACATTACTGTGTGCTGTAAATTTAGAGGCAAGGTTTCCACCTCCTCGGATAGCACAGCAAGCCCATGTGTGCCAAGTGGTTCAAGTGAAGTCGAGTTCAATTGTCTTCAAGAGGAAAACCTCTGAATTGCGCCATCGACTGCAAATCACTGCCCTCACAGGATCAATCTGCAGAAATGGTATTTTGTGCCCAAACAAAGGACATGCCACACCATCCTCTTTGTGGCAGTCAGCTCCACTGATGCTGAATAGTGGAATACAAGATGTGGATTCCTATACGCGGAGCTTCACGATCCTTCGTATATTTTATTTAATTTCAACGGAAATCTTGAGATTCATTGTAAAAAGTAAACATCAAATTGCTGTAAATATCGTTTGTGTATGTATCGCAATGTGAATGAATGGTTTCTTTAGGATACTGCACGTTGTCTATAAGAAAGAGGAATGAATCTGATTTGTCTGCTGTTTAATTCAATACTCGTTTACAATTTCCCCATAGTGCATTCTTTGTGGTATATGTTAGACTTAAACATGAACTTTATCTGAGCTACAATTTGAAAGATACTTCTTCCATAGTCAGGGTACTAAGTTCTGATGACAAGGTTGCTTCATCCTGAGCGGGTTTCAGCGGGAGGCTGGGACATATATGACCCCAATATCCGGGGAATATCTTGTTTTACACAAGAAACTTATATCTTTCGCAAGAAATGTTTAGTTGTATGAAAGCTCTTAGTAGCAAAATATCTCAGAAAGATTAGAAGTATCTCGATACTGGGGAGGGGGGGGGCAGAGATTGAGATGTCACACCTGTGGTGCTTTTATTTTTGGTCACACCGTCTCCCGCCCCTCGTCGCAGATCTCATAATGCTAGATCCAACACTGTTGTATGTGTGTGCAGACGTCGATAGTGATCCTAATTTATCACCAGACTTATTTCACGATAAACCAGGGGCGTAGGAACCGGTGGCACAGGGGCCAGGTACACCGCAAGATTTTTCAATATACTCTAGTGTTCTGTCAGTGAGAAAATGCCCTTTGACTACGGTTGTACCCCCGCCAAGTTTGAGATGCTTCCTACGTCCCTGTGATAAACCCTCCAAATACTGGAATCAACAAGTTACCAGATGAGGTCATTTCTTATCTGACCAACATACTGTAATGTTTGCCCGTCGTCTGATCACGGAAGACCTGGGGAAGTCTCTGCCAGCGCTAGCAAGTGATCCACAAGAATGATTCAGTTTTACTTTCCTATTTCACAATGAATTATAGTGATCTATGACAGTGTTCACAGACCTCGGAGGTCTGCCACACAACCACTTACAAGCAATCAATTGTAAACAAATACAAAAAATAAGAATGCAAATTAAGAAGGAAGCGGAGAGTGATAGGTTAGTAAGTGGTACGAAGTGCGTTGATTGTTTCGTGTTAGTTTCTGATTGTTGTGTGTTGTGTTGCTTAAAGCGATAAACATGTTTCCAATACAATATCATTTGTTCTCATATGAGACTACAGCTCTCGTTACCAAGGTACAACATTTGAAACAACTACCTCCCTCCTATCCTAAACATTTCCTGTAAAATACTGAAGAAGGACCAAGTTTGGACTGAGCTGGTTACAACAATAACATCAATTACTCTCTTGTGTTTTTTATTGTAGGGAGGGAGATCATCTTGCACTTTTTCGAAATTTCGCCCCCGATGTCAATTGATCATGACCTCCTATTTTGTGAAACTGAAAGAAAAAATCCACCCGCTCGTATTATTTTTCAACCCCTTGCTTTTAAAAACTGAACATCAAGTACTGCATTTATTTCTGAATAAAATGAAATCAACATAAAACTCAAATAAACAACACTTCCAACGTAGAAACATCTGAAGCCCTTCTGACCGTGACTTCCTTTAAAGGGAAGAGCGAGAACAAGAATTTTTAGTGTCGATAGTTGGTCTTGTCCACTGGAAATAACGGAAATTCCGATTTTTTCGTTCTGTAACTAGAAGCACTACTCAGACTCACTGATCTCTACAAAAGACTGGATCGAGCTTCCAATTGTCTAACAACGAAAAACAGAGTTACGCGTAAACAAGCCCTCAGAAGTTGAAATGGAGCGGGCAGGTCCGCAGTGTTATGTAATATTGTTTATAAGCTTGTTTGAAGCACTGATCTCTAAAAAACACTGGGTCGAGCATCTTCCGTCTGAAAGTGAGGTCAGACTTGAGGGCCAGTACTCGTAACTACACTTTTTCGTAATTGGAAACAATGAGAAGCTCGATCCAGTCTTTTTTAGAGATCAGTGGTTTGAAGGGGACTGAAATGGCGTTCAACGACTGACCTCGCTTGCAGAAGGAAGATGCTCGACCCAGTGCTTTTTAGAGATCAGTGCTCAAACTGCTTTCGCCAAATCCTTTTCTCCAAAGACTAGGAAACTAACTCTCATTCTTTGAGTACTCTTGGATGTTGCATGAGTGGGAACGGTGGTACAATAAGTGAGCAGGGTGACCGGAAACAAATCTCATTTAAAACCAATCAACCGGGATCATCTTAGCATGAGGATAATGTTTTCAGAGACTTTTAACAGCTTGCTGGTTTAATCCGCATTAAAAAGTAAGGAGAACATTTTTTAATCTTGGAAAAAGTATTTGCTTAGTTTGTTCACATGATGTTATAGTGGTATCTTGTAAATCAGCAAGCATGGATTGCTGAAATAATAGGGAAGGTTCAGATACTTTCTCAAATCTTTTACATCAATATTCATAAAGACAATGACATGTATACTAATTAGAAACGCATTCAAACGAATAGTTTGTAATTAGAGGCAAGGAGTAAAGAAATAATACCATGCAAAATATAAACATCGATGAAAACGACATAATAAGAAGATGGTGAAGACATGGCATATAGCGGAAATACACATATTTGAGGACACACATGTTTGATGACTACATACGGTAAAATGACACAATACGCTTGTACCTCACACAATGCTGCCCCTTCTCTGTATATTTTCTCGAAATATCTCACCGTACACATTCCTTTTCAATCTCCTCCCCTACTTATTAATTTCGGAGAGATTCCCTTTCATTGACAGAGATATTATGAACTTCATAATCGTACTAAAGCTTACTTTAGTGTCTGTCAATATTGCAATTCTGTTTTGGAGTTGATTCCATTATACCAATATTATGACCAAGATTCAAAACAAAGCATAAAATAAGAAAGCTTTCCCTCTAATTTACGATGTACAGCATGAACGTTAGAAAGAAAGCCTGCTGCTGGCCACACGAGCCTGAAGCAGTACCGTAACCACTGGGGGGCTGGGGGGCTATAGCCCCCAATAATTTTCAAGGTGATTGAAAGAATGTTCACAGAGTTTACGTACCGTCAGTTGCCTTAGAGCGTAAGAAT
>JAAAKL020002544.1:0-25742 GCA_010016065.2 Carybdea cf. marsupialis auct. non (Linnaeus, 1758) | reverse complement strand
TCATCGACGAAGCGTCTGTAAAAGAGACAGTAGTTTGTATTGCTGTCATGTAAGAGTCTAGATTCATGAAAACCAACAAAGATACTGGCAAGTGTCGGACCAAGACCCCGTTTATACGAGATCGGATCCATCTGGGAGCGGATAAAACATATCATAAGTATATATCATATGTTAAGACATATGATAAGTTTTTTTTAAATTAGAAAGGATCGTATATTGTACCATTATGACGAGATTGCTATTGATATTCCTTGATCCTTGACCACTCACATGTGAATCAAATAATAGATCAGAAGTAGATCTGCATAATTTTTATCGAAATACAATTTAAAGATAATAAAGATTACCCGGCCTTGAAGGCCCTTTTGCGATGACCGAGAGACACAAGAAAACCATCATAGTGCGGCTTCTCACTTTTCCTCATCTATCGTCTGCACTTAGCCCTTACATACACATCATCGTCAGCTTCGATAGTGGTCATCTCGTGGATATAACCTTGAGCAAAATAATTTAGACCCTTTTCTTTAGCCCCACTTGAAATGCTTGCGTGGTTTTCCAGATAGCAATGAGATATACTTCTTGGTAGTTTCACATGCGAATCTCCCCATGGCTTCAATTGATCATTTATTGTGGGTTTTTTTTTCGGAAAAGCTTGTCAGGCGAGCAACAGTAACTTAGGAAAAAGTGGAACTTTCTAATTTATAATGAAATGTCTAGCGGCATTACACGTACTGCACTGTGCTCCTTACTTTGTTGACACACATCTCGTTAGAGCAACAGCATGATTTGTGTAACAAAAGGTTACTTGGGGTTTTTTAATCCTCAGAGCCCTGTCTTTTACAAATATTATCCTATTATGAAAAACCTTAGCTCTGAAAGTATGCATTTACTCTACAATGAAGATATCCTTTCCAAACTATACAGTATGTACATTGATGCACATCTGAAGCAACAAGATGTCACTGAAACTGAAAACGCGACTACTGCTCTTGTATTACCCATTGCTATTTATGCATGTGAAACATAGACACTGACAGAAAAAAGACGATGGAAAACTGCTTGTGTTCGAAATGAAATGCCCGAGGGCTTTGATCGGCAGGACTAGGATGGCCAGAATTCAAAATGCTACTATCCGGAAATTGACTGGTGTAGAGAAACCTATCACTGACACCATTCAAGAAAGAAGGTTGAGATGGTTCTGATGTAGGTTGCCGCAAACCCACCGAATCGCCGGTATAGGGCATACCAATCATGCAAGCAAATTTCCCCGAAAGGCGTCTACAAGGGCGTCCAAGGAGAAGATGGACAGATATGATCAGACAAGACACCGGACTGCCACTTACAACGGCTGAGTGGAATGCTGGTAACCGTCTTAGATGGCGAAGACGTGTACATGGGAGAGCAAGGGCCTTTCGCTGGACAGTACGTGTTAACGTGACCAATGGTACTCTTAGGGGTTTTTGATAGAGAGATTTAAAACTTTGAAAGTTGATATTACGGTGTTGTGAAAGGGCAACACTGTCAATTTTGCCATCGACGTCTTTCTAATAGGGTAACATGAATATTGAGTATTTTTTCTATAATTAATTCGTTTTAATGTTTAGGGTACAATAGTTTGGGAAATTAAGTATTCCCTGCCAAGAATATCAACCAGGTTTGATAGAAAGATTTAAAACTTTTAAAGTTGATATTTTGAATGATAGTCTGATCCATTAATAGAACAATCCTACTCTAGGAGACAGAGACAACTCTTTGCTATATGTAATATATTCCAGAGGTACTAGAGAAAAGTGAAAATGTGGTGGTGACATTTTGCTGATAACCCCCGTTTTCTCCTCTAAGGATATGCCAGTCGATAGCCCTAGAGCATTGTGCTAAATTTATCACTAGTTTGTTACCGTGATGCTATGCATTTATCAATTAGTTATGGAATACCTGCCTGATCTTGGGATCTCTTATGTATGTTAAGTTAACATTAAACTGCTACGTAACGACGACGATCATTTTCTCGTAGAATGGAAGGTAGTAGGCGTTTGAACCGCACAAGTACTTAAGTTTAGTTAGTAAAAGTTTGTAATTGGTAAAAGCTCTATGAACCCACTTACCACATCAATAAAGATTCTTGTTGAGATTATCAACCTAAAAACCCTTGATTAGCAGGCCCTGACCTATTATTACTGACGGCGTACTAAAATTTTTATTTTGTTTGGTATGGTCAGAACAAGATGTAACTATGTGCTAAACTATTTGATATAGGGAGTAAATATATATTACCTCGATTACGCTGGCGACGTCAGTGGCCATCTTTAATATATCCTTTCTCGATCGTCTTTGCTTTATTCTTCGTTTTCATTTCGAATAATCTTCTTCACTTCTTTCTTGAACTTTATCGTGTGTTCTCTTTCAGTGATTACTGTAGATTCTCATTCGAAACTATCTCAAGATTGGAACTTTCTTTGTGATATAAACTGTAAAAAGATAGAGCAAAAGACAGTGTACTCGAGTACGTAAAGTAAAAGATATTACTGTTCCTCTGTTCTACAATTCTTTATCATAACTTATAAACAAAATTCGCCACGCACATACCTCGTATCTATCCAGTAATAATCATTGTTTACATGTAACTGTAGATTTCTGGTCGTGCTATAGGTGCCATTTTCTAACTTGTTTAGGAGGGCCTATTAATACCAGATTGTGTCTTTTCCTCCTAAAGTTTCTCGAAAATTTAATTTCTTTGTCTATATTTATATCACATAGAACGCTATGAATAACAACTGCAGTCATGTTTACTGCATGGCATACAGAGTAGAAATAGTTGAGAAGCAGATGTTGCCTCTACCAAGCTGTGATCAGATCTTGGCACTCTCGAGCTCTGAAAGTTAATGCATCCATTTAACTTGTAGCATTGTTAGTATTAGCACTGAAAGTTACGTTCTTAGGCTGCATCGTATTAGGAATAGGTTACTGAATCAAGAGACTAGACAGATGAGATGAAATGTCTACTTGCCCATTCTTCAATATGTTTGACTTTAGGAGATGCTTGAAGCTCCTTCTTTTGAACGCGCCTAACTTCTACTATCGACATCGGAATCATCGGAAATCTCTTTCTTGGGATTTACAGCCTTGAATGTCCCGCGAAAACAGGACATGTACAATCGGTTGTCGTATGTGCTTTGTATTCTGTAACATTTCTTTAAAGTCACAACACCGACATAATTTTACCTGTTATTGGGGAAGGTTTTTTGGTGCCTAGTATTGACTTAATTGGCTATCAGATCTTCAGATCCTCAGATCCTGTTTCACAAGTGACTTTTCCAAGTTGATTGAGAATAGAAACGAACTGTACATGCATGCAGTCCTGCCATTTAGGCGCGATGCTTTCTTACTTATTCGTTTTGTTATTATGCCTGACGTCCCTCTCAGATGTGAATATGATGAGCAATGAATGAAGCACAAGACAACAGTTCTCTTGCGAAAAAACAGGAAGCATACGATCTACTGTAGGGGCAGCCTTGCTTTGCATGACAAATGCTTAGTCAGAGAATTTCAACCTAAGATAGCCATCTGTGGTTTACTTTTCCAGCTAAATTCAAGAGAAGGGTCAAAGCTATGAACCCCGTAGTGCTCACCGTGAGGGGACCACTAGCCTCATCGACTTGATGCAAATACGAAGTATGACAAAAAAAACAACCATTCCCTTCCTAACAAGCCCTCTACTTATGAACGGGAACCCATCTTGGTGTCCAACATGGAGAGGGTAGTAGTAAAGTTCAAAATGGGTTTAATGGGGCTACATGATAGCCATTGTTTCTAATGCTTTTAGAAAATAATGAAGGACAGATTTAATAAATATTGCTCTCCTTGGGGCCCGCACAGCATCTATTAAATATTAAAATAGAATATGGCAGCGCCGAATCAGGAATGGGGGCTGGGTTGCATTGTCAAGACTCGAAAAGTTGTTGCACCTAGTTCCTAGGCACTCCATCAAGGAGCTACTTATTTTCATCATTCTATTAAATCTTTTCTGTCACGAGGGGTTTTCACTCCGGTAACCTTACTACTGCGCGGGAGTAAATTCCTTGCTTTGACAGAGAATGCTCTGTCAACCAATAGGCGAAACACCCTTCACCCCCTGATCGAACTCTTTCAATTTTTTCTTTTTGTTTTTAATAATCTGATAGTATTAGGTTTTTAGTAAAAAGGAGTGACTCTTTCGAAATCGTGTTAAATTGAGGCCAGCCATAAAATAGGTCATACGCCTGGACGATAGTTGTAGCACCGAGTAGCATCATACGATAATACTCTGAGTTTGTTGATTCTGTGGTTCCAAAATGAAAATAGTGCCTCAACAGATTTTCTGTTGGTGATTTTTACACCAAGAATTCGGATTCAAACGGCGATCACATGCATATTGAATGTTTTCATTCTCAGTTGCGTGAAAGGTAAGAAGGAGTCTACGATAGAAAGACAGTTAGGACCAAGGTTTGTACCCCTCAAAATCATGTCGATTCTAAACTTCTGATTTTCTTAGAATCTGTAAACATGTCAATACGTGTTCACCGTAATGTCGTTTTTATTGAAAGTTAACCTAACTTACAAGGCTCTTTACTTTGTTTTGGTTTGGCCTTAACACAATTTTTTTTTGTTGTTTTTCAAATCCTTCGCTAATGCAAGGCAAGGTTGCCACTTCAAGGTATATGGTTACTTTAAAAGGAGTATAAATAAAAAGTAAACAGAAAGATATTAGTAATTACAGACAAAATATTAAAGATTTTTAAGAAGATGGTGGTTTATAGACATCAGAAATTAGATTCCCTCCGTGCGATAACCAGCAGACGTGGAGAGATAATATGTGACAGGTAAGATAATGTGCGGGTTCTAACAATTTTCAATCACGATGCAATTCCTGCAAATTGAGTGGAACTTTGCATTAGCGGTGTCTTCGTTTCTAGCTTTTGCACACATGGATCCTATTATCATAAAGCACATGCCTATATAATGCAGGCTATGCTGTACCATTAGTATTCATGATATAGGCCTCGTGGATTGTTATAAAGAGGATGAAACTCGAGAGATTGCGACAAAGTTGATCCTTTAAACTGTAAAACAGAGAAGCACCTTACGGTTGAAAGAAGGACTGAGCGGAAGATTTTTACCATTATTATTTATGACTATCGTTTCACTGATGATTGAACATTGAAATTGTGACCTTGTTTGTTTCTAGAAAGACAATGGTAAGTACTTCGATCAGCAGGCAGACTATGTAACACTGTTATCTGCCATACGACGTGTCGTGTTTTGGAGGTCAGTAGGCAGCGAAACGCAGGATACCCATTGAACTAGCCAATAAGGTTTTTGTAAATATGATTCACCAGTTTTCTATGCGTATGATGCAAAATCAAAGTGCCTTACGACGTCAAAATTTTTGTTGTATATGGACGGATTTTGGCACACCCCTATAATATTATATTATACGTCACCTGGCTCAGTGGAACACTTCAGTTTGAGAAGTCAAGCCACGTAATGTACATTGCTAGAGGAAGTTAGGGTTGACCTAATTAAAGACTAATTGATAATACTGCCGTTTAATTCTTGCATTTCAAAGATATATTTCAATTGAATAATTCGTTTAAATTTTTCAACAGAATGTAGTCAAAGCAGAGACTCTCATACAGTGAAAGTGATTCTTTGTGTTCTGATTCATGCAACTGGAAACACAAAATTGAACAGTGGTCATGCTCAGGAAGGCAGTGAAGAATATGAGATGCAAGTATTCCACAGCTCTCCTAGAACAGTGCAATTCAACCTTCAAGATATTCAAAAGAAATAATGTATCAGGTAAAGTTATTTGTACATGCATGTTAAGGCAGTTGCCCAACCAAGTTGTTGACTAACTAGTAAACCATACTGATGGTATTCTGTTACTGATATCTTATAATTAAAACTTCTGTACTTCAAGAGTGGGGTCCATTAAAGTATATAGGCCTAGCCCTTCAAAAGTGTGGGGCCATGCTCACTTTTTGCACTAAGAATACAAACATTTATTTACATGGGATTTTGGAGACCAGTATGGTATAAGGACCATATAGTTTGGTGCTGAAATGACTGTGAATGGAGAGGTGGGATTGGCATAAAACCATACTCATGGAATTGTGGCACATTATTTGGTGCAGCTTTGGAGGAATAGGATAACTTTTAGGTGACAGGATGTGACAATATTTTAAAAAGGGGGGTTGGTGTGTAGCCTACTAGTTGTCTGTTTGAAGTTGGTTGCTCACAAAATCTCATTTATAATAGAAGCGATAAGGGAATGTGTGGATGACCCTTGAGAGCTGTTGTGTGGATGACTTGGTGGGTTCCATGGCAAATAGGATAGACCAGGTTATTGAATGATTGATATGATGAAATGTGCACTGGAAGGAAGATGATTTAATATTATTATGATTGGGGCAGAGCTGATGGCTGTACGGAGGTGTAGGGAGGAAGGTTAGGTTTGCAAAATGAGGAGATAACCTTGTGCAGTATGTGTAGCAGGAGTTGTTGTTGACTCCATTTTGTACCCAGGTTGCACATACTTACGCCACAGTATGTGCACTGGTTCCAGGAGGGAGTGTAAAGTGAAGTCTATTTAGGTAAAGGAAATAAGCATGAAGAATCGTAAAAGTTGTGAAGACAGTGCACAGGCAGTAAGGTAGTTTTGCTACCTGATAGAATGACTTGGACATAGATGATGGACCTGCATGTGTAGTTAGAGTGAGAATCTTTGCTGCATAGTCTTATTGGAGAGAGGTTTATTGTCTCTTTATCAATAGTAATGCCTCATTGGTACTCAGAGGCAGGGTATTTTGTGCCTGGATATAGCACTTGCTGCTCTATGGTTTTCAGGCACTTGGTAAAATGCAACTAATAATTAATATTAGCCTGTGACAAAAAAATGCAGCTATACATGGTGTGAAAGACATGGGAGGACTGGCTAAGGAGTGAGGAAGTTTGAAGATGAAGTGCAGTATGCCAAAGATGTGAAGTGCTAACAACCAGAAGATTGAGGTGGTGTGATTATGTGCTATGTATGGCAGAGATAGAAGTTTTGACAAGAATAAGTAGGCTGGAAGTATCATGAAAGTGGCTATGAGGTAGACCAAGGAAGACATGGCTGAGGACAGTGCATGAGGACATAAAGGAGGTTGTATTGCTGAATGGTGTCTTCTATAGGCAGGGGTGGAGAAATCTATTCTACTGTTGAACTGTACCATTATTTTAATAAGGAAACAATAAATGGAAATGGTAAAAGTAAGTAGCTCCTTATTAAAACATTGTCACAATTTGGTGAAATACTGCAAGAGTTCATAACTAATAAAAAGAGGTCTATCAGTCTGATTACTCCTTCAGATGCCCCTCCTTAAATTTTTTCTGTATCAGCAGTATCATTTGCCACATTGACATATGACAACTAATGTCTCACCAAGGCAGTTGTATACCAGGCGACAGTATCAACGGACGAGAGCAACGGGGGCAAGCACTACATAGGCATTGCGAGAGGGTACATTTAAAGACAGGTACAGAAACCACATGAAAACCTGCAACAACCGATGCTGCGAAACTGAGACAGAACTATCGAAGCACATTTGGGACTTAAAGACGAATGCAACTAATTACAAAATACAATGGATGATGCGTAAACTAGTTGAACCGTACCCAGGTGGCCGGGGGCATTGCAATCTTTGTTTAGAGGAAAAGCTGCTTCTATTGAAAGCTGATAAAGCATCTCTTTTTAACAAAAGAAATGAATAAGTGTCCAAGTGCCGTCATGTAAATCATTTCATTGTTTGTAACTTTGTCGGTATTACTTAAATGTGTGTCGTGTAAAGTGACTTGTAAATTTGCCTGATGATCGTGAATACGTGAAACTCGGAGTAGCAAATTTCCACATCTCTTTGTTTAGTACATCTTTCGACTTATATTAGTATTTTTTGTGAGGCAAGATAATGGATCATATGATCTAAACTATGCTTTGATAGATTTCAAATTATAAAACGTCTCTCAAATTTATCTTTTATTTATTTACAAACAGAAATTACTGTCTTGTTTTGCAGCACCTGACAAAAAGAAGATTGTACTAGGTTGTGGAAGCAATGTTGTTGACCAGTTCTTTAAAGTGAAAGGTAAGATTCTTTTTAAAAACTTCACTACTGCTCAAAACAGTCTTTGTTTTTAGTATTTTTTTATCTATATTACTAGGCATGCTCTTAGCTGGCCTTTTTTATACTTATGGAAAGTTGTAGCCATCTTTTCATGGCATCATCTTAGTAGCTTGCATCTATCATTCCATTCAATTCAATGCACTGAATAAACACTCTGATATAGTGAGAGTATTTGAGGCAGCTGCATAGGAAGAATTGTGTAACTGTCTTAATATATATTGTGTGTATCAACTATTGTGTGAATTTGAAAGTTGCATCCACGAGTTTGATTGTGCAATCAACATTCTAAACCACTCTTTTAGCATTTGATTCCGAAGATGTTGGGTGGTCTCACCATGGCTACAAAAGATTGTGAGCAGCTGGCAGAGTAGGTCAGAGCTTTCCCTTCCCTCTAGGCATTTTATGCTGACCTGCTTCGACTCATCTTCATTAGCGCCTGGAATTAGATGAACTGGAGATAAAATGCATTAGATGTCTTTCGCAAGTGTCTTTGACTATATTGCTTATTGTAGATTTATCTACATAAAAGTGCATATTTAAAGTCTGTTGGGAGCATCCATTAGCTGGATAGCACAAAGTTATGATCAAGTGCTTCTTTGCTGGAATGCTTTTCCTGTAGTTGACCAATCAAGCTGGAAAGATGTTCAAATCTTTCTGGACTCGTCTGAAGATACTTGTAGAAATACTCTCAGTTAGGAAAAGAAATTTTACTTATAATGAGGTTTTCCATTTTCCATGTCTTTTTGATTCCTCTCTTACCACCGGCACGTTCTTGATTTTTTGCTCACAGTGAATGACAAGGCAGCAAGAAGTAGGGCCCAACATCTCCAGGCGAAGACAAAAAGACGATAAAATTCTCTGCAGGCATTATTGATGTGATTTTGATGAGCAATACATACTATTGGTGTATGCGATAAAAATAGTTGCAAGATAGAATTTGTCACTAAATATTATCACCCACTCTCCAAATTTTTCTCCCAAAAGTTGATTATCACTTTTGAAAATTACTGCTGTTATAAATATTAGTCACCATGATATAAGAATGTTACTTGGAGGGAACCAGGCTTAAGTGCAAATATGTAGAGGAGGAGGAGTTGGGAGAGGTGTAATGAAAAATTATGGAACATAGGTACAGATCAGCTGGAAAATGTTATGTTAAGAAAGTAATAATCCTAATAAGTTGAAAAATTCAGATTCAGAGTGTCACTCATGCAGTCATTAATGGCCACAAGGAAGACCATTTCTAACAGGAAATAACAAAAAGTACTTTTACAATGGTAGCACTTATAGATTTTAAATTTTTGCCCCCCTTTTACAGAACCCATTCTATCCATGGGTCCAACCTAAATAAGGTGAAGCCTTTACAGTTTGAAGATGAAGTGTGAAATTATGTAAGGTTGTGGACAGTGAACGTATTACCTTGAGGGTGATTTATTTGTTTTTAATTATATTAGAAGTGATGCATGTATTAGTTGCCTCATGTAAGAAATGTACTTTGTTCCTCGTCTTTGCATTAATTTTGTCTCTCTTTTCATTGGTAGCATTACCAAAGGTTGGTGAGAAAGGCTTCTTCCAAAGGTAGAAATTAGCAGCAGATTATAATAGCTTTTATCTGAATATGAAATTTAGTTGACCTCACTTTAAGAAAATTTAATGATTTCTCATTTATGATATAAGCAAAATTCTTTTGCATCCTTCTGCTTACATGCCTGACTTAGCATGGAAGTTAAGGGGCTGTTTGATTCATGTTAACTGTCCTTTACATTCTTTTAAAAGTTCAGGCTATTTTTTTGTATTGATTGGACTTGTTACAGGAGCATGCAAGGCTATACTTTAACTAAATATGGGAAAACAGTTACACAGTAAGATTGGAATATTGATAATAATTGTATAACTCTCCTGGCTGTGCTGTGTAGCTGTAGTGAAACAATGCCTAAAATGCCACAATTTTTATTTATAAACCAAGTATTAAACAATGTCTTTTATCAGTAGCTACAATTAAAAGAGTTTTTGCTATTCATAATGTGAGTAACATTGAGTTTATGTTTGTGAAATGATAAGTAGGCAGCTGTGAGAATGTACACAACCAGGATTTGCTCAGTGGCTTAATTTTCTTTTAAATACACTGTTAGTTATGTAAGTTAGTAGTTATATAACATTGCAAGCAATAAACAATATCTACATACACACTTTTTAAGCACAAGAGACCAAGATGAATGGAAATACATTTACAGCAGCTTAGTAAGTGTGTTTTTGATGCCTGTACATAGTTTAACAGTGAGATTATGTATACTCTGTTGAATTTCTACATATTAAACTTTAGATTCTATTTGTTACTTGTACTATTTCTCTCATTCAAGTCCAATTCAAATACATGAGAAGAGCATTGTTGGCGGAGTTACTCTAAATCATCTCTCATGGGCATCATTGCTTGGTGGTAAGACAATAATTCATCTTCATGAACTGTTTGATATTAAAAGTGAAACTTCTGTTATTTGTTTGTAATAATTTGGTGAATATTATTTCAACAAGAATAATGGCTTTGGTGCAGATCTAAAAATATCCCCCAAACCTGATGCCCTTCGGATAAATTTCAAATCCTTATTCTCTCGAATGGAAAGCGATTAAAAATCTATTCAACTACGTTCTCTTACATATATACTATATTGACCATGACCTTTTACACAATTAATTTCATGTTGATATAATTTTTTAGCTAGTTGAATTCATCTTAGCTGTGAGCTCTGGTGGATCATCTGGTCTTGATAAAAAGTTGTTGTAAAGTACAGTTTTTATCAATGTGATTTCATTTTTAGTAAATGCTCATAATAGTGACTTGAGCTAACTTTTTGTAGCCACACTTGATAAGACATAGAGGTGTTGGATGTCAAGGGATTGATTTCTACTACCAATATCGACCCATAGCACACAACAATTCGCCTCGCACATACAAACAGAATGAGACACTCATTCTACTGTAAATCGTCAAAGTATGTATAGCTTGTCAAGAGAGTTTGACGTGAGTGAAACTGCCATGATTGTGACTGCAAGGATAAGCAGAAGTTCTGTCATATTGTAATTTTAGTGACAAGGAAGATACTTGTATTGTGAGAGGATGAGAATAGTTGAATCTTCAAAGAGCTTAATTTCCTCAACCAATCAAAAAACGTAGTATCAATTTCCTGTAGTCATAAGCCTCTAGTTTGGGTCCACTCTAGCACCTTTCATTTGTCTTGATACACTTTCCGAGAGTAGGCCTGGTAGGAAATCAGGTCGGGTGTGCATGGTTATGTGTAATAATGGTGTGATTGTTTAAACTCGTTTTCTTTATTGTTGTACATCTGTCACCTATGATCGGGTTAATATACCACAAACCTTTGTCAGGCTTGCAGCTTTGGAGCATAAAGGCGCCAATAAAGTGACCGATATTTAGAAGCATCATGTTTCTTTCCACAGCATGTAGGAGTTAACATCTTATGGAAATTTAGGAACAGGTTCACTACATTTTTCTCCTTGCCAGGTTGGGTCATAGGTAGCACATTATCTAGTGCTTTCCAAAGACCATAGCTGGATTTGCCGTTAAACTGATCTCTTTTCACTGATATAGAATGAGAAGATTTCTCTTAACTTCCTATGATTTGCAGGTTCAATGCCACCTCCCCCCCCCAAAATTGTGCTTTTTGCCCGACCCCCGTTTTTTATGTAAGTATGATGTGCTTTTTATTGTAGTACCAACGGGTCTGCTTGCATTACAAGGAGCTGATGTTCCAGGTCGCCTTATCAGAAATGCTATGAAGCAGCTGAATATAACAAAGGAGTTTGTGCAAGGTAAGGGCCGTACGATGATTGAGCACTGATAGAAAGTGTCTTGGTGTCATTATTTGGAAGCTTTCGAATTTAGATTCTTAGACATTTGACATTTTATGGTGAGTATGATGTAGTGGCATTCAGAGATACACTTAGGGAGAGCCTATGAACAATCAACGTTCAACCTTTTGCAATCCACTATTGCTGCCAAGCTATATAACGTTAAACATACCTATAAGAACATTGCTTTACTACTGTTCTACTCTAATACTGTTTCCCTATTCTAATCTCATGTTCACGTTCCGATTGACAGCAACAATGTAACTGTTGCCGAGGGGCGCCCTTGGAGTTTCGTTCGCGATTCTGTAGTGTTGCATCGCAGAAATCACAGGTGGTAGGGCTTTGTTATGGGCCTTATGGAATATGTTTTGCAGTAGTAGGCAACGTCAGATTCTTAATGTTCATTTAACCAAATTCAGGATTTCTACAGACAGCACATCCTTTTCTAATAACTGAATGTAATTCATTTGAAGTTCGTTCTGTATTACTCATTCTCAGCAATTTTATAAGAAACGTTTTCGTGATTGTTTTTCCTACTCATTACGGAGACATGTAGCAATTACCGGACTCGTAACAAACCGCAGTTACCGGACTCATAACAAACCGCAGTTACCGGACTCATAACAGAATAGATCACAACAAATATATCTTATTGACAAATTGATGACCGCACAGATGTAGCTGTTCGTGTCATTGGGCTCGCTCGGTTACCTAGTCTTTCATTTCGAAAGTAACTATTTACCATACATATCTCATCCTTGACATGTATTGTTCGAGATTATGAGGAGGAAATGACAGGTTATTTTACACTACCTTTGGCATTTTATATTTCAGAATATTTTTTCTATTGAAGATGGCTAAATATATATTTTTTTCTGGGGCTATATTTGTTTTCGAGCTTTATTGAGTATTGCGCGTTTATATAATTGTAAATATTTCACATTTTGTAGATTAGTGAATTATCCACCTCGGTTAATCACCAGGCATACGAATAAAACCGTTTAACATCAAGATACAAGGGGTTGGATGGGAATCTAGTCATGTTTCCCGTGCTGTTTTTTAGCCAATATTACTCCTGCACTAACTTGTCCGAGTTTTTTTATTTGTTTTTAGTGAGTGACGAGTACGCAACTGCCCAGTCCTACGTTTTCGTCCAACATGATGGCGAAAGGTCTATTATTATGGCGTCTGGCGCAACAAGCCTCATAAACAAGAAGGCCGTAGAGGAGTTTTTCGGTATGCACATGCTTCTTTATTCCTCTTGCAACCTTTTCCTATTTGCCTTTCCATCTGGCTGTTTTATTTCTGCTCAGATACAGATTTACTTTAACTAAGTTAGATTAACGTCACTCTCAATTATCTTAGTGACAGAGAAGTTTGAAGCCTGCACTGGACTGATTACCCAGTTAGGAATGAATCCGATTTCTCTGAAATACAACTTAGAAGTTATAGGTAATTTTGATGTATAGCCGCACTCTCCTCCATGCCCTGCCTTAACTTGGTCCAGAGAGCTCTGCTCAAAATTGCCCATTTTACGCACAAAAATTAACAAACAAGAGTACAGTTATTGGATTTTTATAAAGCAAATTCAGTTGAGGCAATTTAGAGAGAATACTTAAAAACGGTGCTCATCAGTATCACACATGATCTACTGTAAAAAGGTGTTAAAAAGTCAAATTGCTTTAATAAAACACCACACCGATGCTTTCTTAACATTTTTGTACTCTATCATGGCAGTAGTTATCTTAAGGCGCTGAGTTTTAGACTTCTATACATCAGTATCTATGACGGATCTGGTACGGCCATTTCCAGTGTACGGTCCTACTACGGCCATCTCCAGCGTACGGTCCTAGTACGGCCATCTCCAGCGTACGGTCCTGGTACGGCCATTTCCAGCGCACAGTCCTGGTACGGCCATATCCAGCATGCAGTCCTTGTGCGGCCATCTCCAGGGTACGGTCCAGGTATGGCCATCTCCAGCGTACGGTCCTGGTATGGCCATCTCCAGCGCACGGTCCTGGTACGGCCATCTAGTGGAGCGATCAAACAAGCGGTGGAGTTTTTTGCGGTTGGACGTCGGAGACCTTGCCGACCGAGAAAAGCATGGGGCGATGTTCAGAACTGGCATTTCTGTATTAAGATACTTCTCTTTCATTTTCAATCGCTTTCTTTTCAACTTTAAATTTAGTTTCTCTTCGCCTTGTGACAAACAATATCAAAGCGAAATATCACAAGACTGAATTTACTTGTCAGGAGCATTTGTATATTGAATTCAAAAGAAGGACTGTGGCTTCAGCACATCAAGGTTATCACTTGACATTAGTAGGTTGACATACTCCACGAACATATCCAATTTAATCACAAGGACCAACCTAGTAACATCTTCTCCCACTCATTAGACATTCCTTCATAAAAAGCTACGTAAGGACAGGTAAGGGGGGGGCTACAATATCGACTGTTCTTCATGGATCAGATGATCAATGGGGAATTTTGTCTAAATAATGTACTTTTCAACTATTTTGGTGGTAGTTATTGTAGCGCCATTAAGGCCATTAAGAAAATTGCATGTACCAAAAAAATTTTTGAGTCGCCTAATTGTCGTAGACATTGGAAAAAATTTTCTAAAAGCCTTACCTTGAAACTATGTTACAATATCGATTGTATGAAGGAAGAAATTAATTATGGTAAGGGTTGTTACGTGATAATATGATGCTAGGGTATTAGTTATACGGGTTCAACAGTTGTGTTTTTTAGCACAAATACATTCAGATAATCACATTCCCGTTTTGTTTTGTTGTTATCTCACATAAAAAGTGTAATTTTAGTTGCAGTGAAAGCTTTCCATGTGTTTGCCATAGGATTTTGCCATAGTGAAAATCCATGGGTCATTGATAGAAGATGTAGTGTCACTGTGCCAATTTCAGATACTCTTAAGCTGCTGATGTACGTAATAAAATCTTACACTCATTAACGAAACTTACCAAACCATTTTTCAGAAGATCACTATGATATTTCTACTGATACTTCTGGTTTGTTGCTTGCTTAGTTGCAGATCTAGAATTAAACTATTCTTTTTCGCAAGAATTAGCATTAGTATATGTTCTGAAATATGTTCCAAATCTTTTTACTTTTGTTGCAGATGATGCCATCCGAACGAGAGCTGCAATCCTGACTACAGAGGTTTCGCAAGTACCGTTGACAGGGGTAAAAGAGCTCCTTAAAATTGCAAGGTAAGTGGCCAATTTTTTATACTCCTAGCTTTACACTTTCAAAATGTTACTGAATGCTGGTGGGTCCTCTTATTTGCTTGAAAGCTCAATTTGTATGTTGCATGTTCGTCAGTCATCCACCCGCAATGTGACATCTAACCAGTTGCGAATGATTTTGTATTACGCCAAGGCTGCACCATATGTTACTATACCTGCCTCACAAATTATAGTAAAATGTGAGGTAATTGCGCTAAATCCTCGCTCACAGTTAAGCTCTACCAACTAATTTGCTTATATGAGAAGTACAATGAGGCCGACGGATTTCTTTATTTTCCGAGGAAGGTGGGTATGTGGTTCACATAAAAGCGAAGCAATCGAAATTTCTAGTAGATTAAGGAACTTCGACATGTACAAAACATGGTGTCAATTAACTGCTCATACATGCTGAAGGGTAGAGCATTAGCGATTTTGTAGCCATGTCGTTATGTACTTGTGTAAATTGTATTGGTTGTATTTGTTACCAGGATGAATATACCGCTAATCTGCAAATATACTCCTTACATATCTTCCTTGTTTTGGACACTTTGGCATTGCGTGGAGGCATAAAGCTCAATGTTGCCCATGCCTCCATTACAGTATATTTATTGATGTCTACCTTAGGGAAATATCATGGTCGGATATATGTTTGGGGTTCGAAATGTTGGGCTTTGGTAACAAACCTAAAGTTCCTGATAGTAAGCGCTTAACTACCATCAAACGTTTTGACATGAGTGGCGGAGGACATGCCACTAACTAACTAACTAACTAACTAACTAACTAACTAACTAACTAACTAACTAACTAATTAACTAACTAACTAACTAACTAACTAACTAACTAGCTAGCTAACTAGATAACTAACTAACTAGTTAATTAACTAAGTAACTAAGTAAGTAAGTACCTAACTAACTAACTAGCTAGCTAACTAACTAGATAACTAACTAACTAGTTAATTAACTAAGTAACTAACTAAGTAACTAACTAACTAGCTAACTAACTAGATAACTAACTAACTAGTTAATTAACTAAGTAACTAAGTAAGTAAGTAACTAACTAACTAAATAACTAGCTAACTAACTAGATAACTAACTAACTAGTTAATTAACTAAGTAACTAAGTAAGTAAGTAAGTAACTAACTAACTAACTAACTAGCTAACTAACTAGATAACTAACTAACTAGTTAATTAACTAACTAACTAACTAACTGACTAACTAACTAACTAACTAACTAACTAGCTAACTAACTAGATAACTAACTAACTAACTAGTTAATTAACTAACTAACTAACTAACTGACTAACTAACTAGCTAATTAACTAGCTAATAAACTAACTAGATAACTAACTAGCTAATTAACTAACCAACTGATTAACTGGCTAATTAACTAACTAGCTAACTAACTAACTAGCAAATTAACTAACTAAGTAACTAACTAAGTAACTAACTAAGTAAGTAAGTACGTAACTAACTAACTAGCTAGCTAACTAACTAACTAACTAACTAACTGACTAACTAACTAACTAAGTAACTAACTAGCTAATTAACTAGCTAACTAACTAACTAGCTAACTAACTAACTAGCTAACTAGCTAACTAACTAACTAGATAACTAACTAACTAACTAACTAACTAATTAGCTAATTAAATAACTACCTAATTAACTAATTAGTTAATTAACTAGCTAGCTAACTAACTAGCTGATTAACTAGCTAACTAACTAACTCGATAACTAACTAACCAACTAATTAACTAGCTAATTAACTAACTAGCTAACTAACTAGATAGCTAACTAACTAACTAGCAAATTAACTAACTAGATAACTAACTAACTAAGTAACTAACTAAGTAACAAACTAAGTAACTAACTACGTAAGTAGGTACGCAACTAACTAACTAACTAGCTAGGTCACTAACTAACTACCTAACTAACAAACTAACTAACTAACTAAGTAGCTAAGTAACTAACCAGCTAATTAACTAGCTAATTAACTAACTAACTAACTAACTAGATAACTAACTAACTAACTAGAGAACTAACCAACTAACTAACTAATTAGCTAATTAACTAACTAGCTAATTAACTAACTAGTTAATTAACTAGCTAGCTAGCTAGCTAACTAACTAACTAACTAATTAGCTAATTAACTAACTAGCTAATTAGCTAAATAGTTAAGTAACTAGCTAGCTAGCTAGCTAACTAACTAACGAAGTAAGTAAGTAACTAACTAACTAGATAACTAAGTAACTAACTAAGTAACTAACTAAGTAAGTAAGTACTTAACTAACTAGCTAGCTAGCCAACTAACTAACTAACTAACTAACTAGGTAACTAACTAACTAACTAACTAAGTAACTAACTGGCTAATTAACTAGCCAACTAACTAACTGGCTTACTAACTAACTAACTAACTAGATAACTAACTAACTAGCTACTTAACTAACTAACTAACTAGATAACTAACTAACTAACTAACTTGCTAATTAACTAACTAACTAACTAGATAACTAACTAACTAACTAACTAACTAACTAGATAACTAACTAACTAGCTAATTAACTAGCTAATAAACTAACTAGATAACTAAGTAACTAGCTAACTAAGTAACTAGCAAATTAACTAACTAGATAACTAACTACGTAACTGACTAAGTAACTAACCAAGTAACTAACTAAGTAAGTAAGTACGTAACTAACTAGCTAGCTAACTAACTAACTAACTGACTAACTAAGTAACTAAGTAACTAACTAGCTACTTAACTAGCTAACTAACTAACTAGATAACTAACTAACTAACTAACTAGATAACTGACTAACTATCTAACTAATTAGCTAATTAACTAACTAGCTAATTAACTAACTTGTTAATATAGTGTACATTGGCATATTGTATAATGCTTCCCATTGTTAAAACGTATTACAACTAACAAAAGAATTCCAGTTAACAAGGCCTGCTCACTACACTTGTTTCCGTATTATCATATAAGAAAAGGCTATATGTCTGAATCGGTTTTTTCTTTCACAGGCAGACAAAAGCATTAAGTGTTCTTGACTTGGATGTTTCCCCATCGGTAAGAAACCACTCTCTTCCTACGTTGCTACTATTGTGATAGTAGCCATGGACATAGCTCTGTGTGCCATCAGGTCCAATATTCTTTTGATATTAGTTAGGGAAAATGTAAGTAAATAGAACTAACGACAAAAAGGATTTTGACTTAACTCGTATGAAAAAAGGGAGAAAAATGATATTCATTGCACCACGCTGCCCTTGTGAAAGTGTTGTTAAAAATGACGGAGATGAAGATGCTTGCGTGAAGTGATGAGACCTCATCTAACCAGACCTGCACTGTCAACATTGACCTTGGAAGACACATCATATGTTGAAATCTATTCCCTGTGTAGCACTGTTGTGGATATTGCAAAAACAGTATGGTTTTGGTTGCCGACAATTCAGACTTCGTAGACGTCACGAGAATGTTACAAGATATAATGTTATACTGAACGTTGATGCTCATCATTCTGGCTATCTAGTGTTCCACGTGACTTTGCCCATTCTTTAAAAGATGGTCAGGGAATCTGAGTCTACGCCTATGGTTGTACCTCTTTGGTTATTCTTCTTTTACTACCTCTTGCCAATATTAAGCCAATAACTTTATTATCTCACTCACATTGCCTTTAGGGGGGTAGGGGTAGTGACATTTAACGTCGGAGCTAAGTTGTAGCAGCTGTGAAAATATTCTTGATTTTTAATGGCGAGATGTTTTACGTAAGTCTTGAGTTGACACAGTTTTGGTTATGAGCGTCCCATGAGATTGAATCACACATCTGAAGGGCTTATGAGTTGATAAGATGGCAACCTTTATTCCCTCTTTGTGCCATAGGTATGGTAAAGATGCTTTTTTCCCCTTGATTGGCTGATGAGTTATGTATTTGGTCAAGATGGTATAGTATTATACCTAACGTCAGTATACATCAGTTTGGATCACACTACCTGAGTGTCTTAATAGCAATCAAAATGTCTTTGTTATAGGTTGCAGTCGGAGAGGGCGGGCTTGGTACCGTCGAGGAACTCAAAAGGTAACTATAGGATCATCTAAGATTTTTGTGTATGTGAGCTTCCCTCATGAATAGCTTGACACCGTCAAGATCCCGTATCAAGTACCATTTTTATTTCACTTGTTTTCCCGCGGTGCCTTCACTGTCCATGACTTTATATGTTATTTTGGGTTAAGGGATAGATGGGATAAGATAAGGTTTTTCAGGCTGAGCGATAGACTGGATAAGTTACTTTTGGTTGAGGATTGTACTGGATAAGGTACTTCGAGTTGAGTATTGAAGTGAAAATACTTGTTATCATTGATTTTATAGGTTGATATAGTAGCGCTTGATTATCTTTTCTTATTTTCTTGATTTTACTCATTGTTGGTAGTAAGGACTAGGTGTTTGCTAGATCTTGACAGGCAGATCCACCTTTAATCAATCAAGCACAGCTGAGGCTGCTAATAAATTGATTCCTCTGCCAATTTATTGCAACTGATTACTGTTTTTCGGCAATGTTACTGTTTCCTTTTTGGATACGTAGAACACTTAACTGAAAACCTCTCCCAGCAAAATACTTTCATTTCTAAGTGTTACGAATACGGATTATTCTCAACGTAATAAGACTATATCTTTCATTTGATATGTACCCTTGTTAGAATCCCAATCCCGTTTGCAAGGCTTTCCTTCTCTAACAATAAAATCTTCTCTCACCTGCAGCACCGTATTGCAAGCAGATATCATAAAGCCAGCACGACATGCTGCAGTAGAAATGCTGTCTATATTGAGATCAGACCTTACTGAGTACGTATTTTATAGCAAGCCATTATTCTTTATAAGTGTCCTCTGTTGATGCGAACATGGCTCTGTTAATGTTTCTGTAATGTTTGTGTTTGGTTTTAATCTGTCTTCACTTTTGATTTAGTTCTGCGAATGGGAAAGAAAACCACGTCATATCATAGAGAAGGGCTTTTGTTGTTAGGAGTGGGCAAACTTTTGAGGGAGAAATGCTGACAGAAAATTTAAAAACTATAACACTACATTGTCGCATAACGCCCGTAAAGAAGGTAAAGCGGTCCATTTGTTCCCCCTGTGGATATATGTTGATCTTCTCGTATAGCCCGTTTAGTGTTTACCGTAAACGAACAATTAAGCGGTCAGTTTTCTTATTGAGAAAGTTGACGTCCCTAGGGGTTCTTGATTGAGAGTACTATAACGAGGGAGGCGCTTTATAAAAAGTGGCCGGATATATCAGCACCTTAATATAGCTACATTGCACGCCGAGTTTGAGTACGCGATATACGTATATTTTGACTATCCGAGAAGCTACTTTTTCTTTTCTTCCCTTGCAGTACCTCTGCTGCCTGGGTCGACAATAGCCGCTCTTTCCATTAGGAGACCATACTATGAGTGATGCTTCCACTAGCAGATTAAGATGTCACTAAATGCTTAGGTAGTCTCATGCTGAAGACAAATGCAAGAAATCCACATCCGCAACTTTACAAACATTTTTATACTAAGAACAGGGTATAGACATGAACACGTGCGCTTGAATGTTGGCTTTTTTTCTCTGGCACACTCCTCGTACGGAAATGATGCGCGTGTCATAGAATATATTTGCCGAGGCGCATTTCCCTTACAAAGGACACCTTCCAATCAAAAGCAGAAGTATAAGGCACATTTTTTTTCAGTTCATCTACATTTTCCTCTTGCATTTCTTGAGAATGTCTCATCGTAAGCTTATCTGTAATAGCTTCGTGTTTTTTAATGCAGAAAAGCAAACAACCTGAGTGGAAAAGATCTTGCGAGTTACCTTCTTGATTGCTGTGGATGTAAGATGGTAGCAATGACCAATGGCAAAAAACCGTCAGTAATCGCAATGCAAGATAAGGTTTGAGGCATAGTGACTTAATTTTTGCATTTATTTCAGCAGTAGCTCTGCATCTTTCCGTTTTTACGGTAGTAAATGCTAGTGTTTGTAATGGATGAACTTGTATTGTTGTTAGGTGCTGGTGTAGAGGTATTCGCTTCCCATTCTGCAACGTGGAAACGGTACTTTCACCCTTTTATTACAGCCGTCCATCCCTTACGTAAAGCGTACCTTGGATACCATCTATGGTAAGAACCATAAATGCGATGTCTATGTTCACACGAGGCAATTAGAACATGACTGTTCTATATTACAGCAGGCTGAAAGTGAATATTGGGGTTGAATGACTGTATAAAACCATGAATGAATTTGTTTACGTTGCAGCCACTGCTAATGCTACTGCGGGGCACATGGTTTATTACGTCTTGAGATAGAGGGTGGTGTTCGCTGACGATTATAGATATTGTATCAATAGAAGAAAGCAAGGGTACTGACTTTTGAAAGGGTATTGGGTGAATCCTTGCCGTCCCCAAGCCTCGTCCTTGCCGTCATTAGGCTTTGAATCTTTGTTATAGACTGTACAAAGTAAATACGATAAAGGAGAAGGCATAACTTAATTTGTCATGATAACTACTGCTTCAGTCTTTCTGATTATTTAGTTGCTTTTCAATCCAAAGAGACTGAATTATAGTGAAGCTATTCTTTGATATTAACATCCTTCTATTTAAATCTATCAGTGTCTCATTTCTCCACAGGTAGTCGAAATCGAAACCGAATTATTAGAGAAAGTTACCGATGCCACGGGTGCTGGGGATGCCTTTCTTGGTGGTTTGATTGCCGGTAATTTCGCCACTTGATATTACGAAAATGCAGTAATTGTAACTCTACAACAAAACGATAACAAAATCATTTTCATACTATATAGGTACTAAAGATTCATAAAATATTCTCCATATCTCTGTTACCAAACATGAGATATATGTGTTTAAGAAAACTGCTTAATCCTCTTCTTTCTCCGTTTCTCTATCCTGACCAAACTGTTTTAACTTCAACAACATATTTATGTGCCCATATTTCTTTTCTTGTGCGCACAAGCCATTAGCAATTTTCTTTGAATCGCCTTTCGTGGCCGAATCAGAGCGGTGTGTCGTATTTCCTAGTGTAGTAAAATGGGCCTAAAGGCCCGTACACACGATATAACGTATTAGCGCGTTGTACACAAAGTTTGTTATATTTGATCTGTTGGTGTAATAGAATGCGGAATTGGACAAGTTTTATGTCTTCAGCATGTTGTAACAAACTAACCAATCTAGTGAAAGCGTTAACTAGCATGAACAGAATCGAGGGGAAAACGAAAAACATGGCTTTTCGCAAAGGTTGACGTCAACAACCTAAAACAGCCATATTTGCAGAACTATACGTATGTATAGAGTGACTATGGAGTACCAGAGATGGTTAAACCGCGGAGAGACCACACGGCAGGAACAATTCGTAATATACAGTTGCGGATGAAAGTCAGGCAAGAGAACTAAAGAAATGTGAAAGTTTCTCTAAGATTGGTGTAGGTTCTGGCGGTGTATATGGCCCTAAATGGCAGGGGGGTTTTCTGTACATCCGTTTTAAGAGGCTCTGCCGTACCGACGTCTTCGTTCAGCGATATCATAAGGCAAAATTTGTTCCGTAACATAATGCATGTATTTTCAGACAAATGAACCCAGGTGGCAGTCAGTTAAGACCAAAAGAGACGATTCTGCTAGCAGCTGAACCATATTTGCTCGTCATGCTTCCTATAGCTGTTAGTATGATTGTAGTTTGATACCAAGGACAGATTCCAAAGGAGCAGAGTGCTGACTCTTCTATCATGAAGAGCTCCTCTCACTAAACACAGTCAATTTTTATCCGACTATTTTTAAGCATAAACTCATGTGTAGGCATAGGTTGACATTTATACGGGAAAGAGACCTAACGTCGTTCCTTTTCACCGCGACTTTTTCCAATCACTCCTAAGGGAGGAGGAGTTTAATCACAGTAATTAGATGTATTTGATAATGATCTTTCTTGCCTGTGTCCTTGTTGGTTCGCCAGCTTACCCATCTCCGTAGTAAACAGATGTGAAGCTATGGAAATGAAACTAAAATTAGATGGTTCAATAGTTGTAAGTAGCACCATTGGTTATAAGCCTACTCGACTACTTTTATGTTTTCGACCCAAGTTCAGGCGAAAATTCTCAAGCATAATGAGGAAGCGATTGATTTATCACAGAGCGCATTTACTTTTTTACCGTTATAATTTTTATATCAGTCATAGAGAAAGCTCGCCCTTTTCGTGCTATGTACCTTTATTTCCAGGCCCTGCCCTTGCTTTTGATTTAATTTCTAGCCTGACTAACAAAACCCACTTTTCTTCTATCACTTTATTATTTCTACATTTGATCATGACTCCTCACTTATTTATTATATATTTATTATTAGTTATTTATTGCCCGCATCCATTGTTTTATATTTCCTTTACTCTCCCAGAATGCTAGTAATGACTTTTGACTTCCACGTTTCTGCCATTTCCTGTAAGAATTTCGCGTTCTCTTTTATTTTAATCTAGCTAGGGTAGTTTAATTCGTCCAAAGACGTACCTTCAAGCTGAGTATTAAGTCTAATACTTGGCCCATGTCATGTTTACCAGCCAAGGTGTCTTGCCTCACAGTATAGCCTTTCAAATCCAAAAAGGTCCGTTTCCAACTTTCTGTGCCATCCTTTGTTGACGTGGAGAACCAGTTATTGTAAATGCAGTAACGGTCGCGGCGATTTGCGTCCATGCAGTAATGTCGGATAGACCATTCTTAAAAAAGTTCGTTTGTGACACAGAACAATAATACTGCACGAAGTAGCGAAAACATTGTGGTACGGAAAAGCGCTTTTTCATCTGACAGTACAATATCGTCAGAGTAACGCTTGCTTTACAGACGAAAGGAATTTGTCTTTTCACTGAGCCTCTTCGGTTAACCATTCAGTTCCACGGGCACTGATTGGCTACTTTTTAAAGCACAGTTTGGTATTAGTTTCATTACTTCCTTTTTTATTTCAATTCTGACAACTTTGACAAGTGTCAGATGAAAAATGCTTTCCGGCACAAAAATGGTTTTGCTACTTTCTCTAAACTATACTTTCTAGAGATTTGTTCGTCGTAACATGCAAGGGAAGAGGCTGGGTATTTAGTTTGTTTTAGAGTCACTATTTATGAAACAAATACTGTTAAAAAATGTGAATTTTTCCAAATCTTTAGCAAGACAGATTTTTTCACGCAGTATCTTTACTTAATGCTATTAGATTGACCTTTGCAAAGGCTAAAAATATTTTCTTTAACGTAAAAGATGTTGAATCTAGTATCATAGCAAACAATGCGTGGCTTTATCCAGCAAGCAACTAAAAGAGATAACTAACCTCAGTGTGATCGGTCAACTAAGTTCATTTTATGAGTAAAATAAAGTAAAGCAAAATTTTTCAGTTTGACGCCCCGAAAATGCCTTGTCCAGTTGATTCCTACTACATCGGTAATATAGTTGATACTATTTTGATCTTATGTTTTACTGAAAATAGTGTTACTAATTTTAAAAATGTTTGCAAGTATGAAGCTTAACTGGACCGGTAAAACCTTAATAATGAATTAAATTAAGGCCCACCTTCTGTGAAGTCATAATTACGTGACAAACACTATTTAAAGAAGGAATCAGGGGGTACCCTGTATTGTAAAACCATTATTGCTTCTGGATTACGTTTTAAGATTAGTCTCACCGGCCTTTATATGTCATCCATTGTGGATTTTCATATGCCAGTGGTTAGCAAGAGGCACTATAATTATTTTGTACGTCAAGCTTGATAGGCATAGTATTATTTATCTGATTATTTCTCCTTACCTAGGAATCCATTTTCATGGTATTCCATCATCAGAGGATGAAATCAGGTAAGACGATGCGGTGCTCATCAGTTATTCCCGGCCCAAACTGAACACATTGCGGCCTGTCATGTCTATTCTTTACTATGAAACAATGGAATATGTTATGTGCAAATGTTAAGCAATTGTAGGATAATAAGAGATTAAATTAATCAGGTGTTCACGAAGTGTAATATTGTACATTCTGCCTGTCAATGCGTGTCAAAAAGCGTATTCATACGCTGCTGTGATCTTGCTATATGGCACGCCATCTCTCCCGTTCAACTGTGGAGTCTGCCGCTTCGGGTAGACTGTCGAAACATCTTAGGCCTGGCTTCCTGTTTTCGTACCGTTTTAGAAAAAGGTACCACCACAGCCTTACGCTAAGATATTTATCGCATCGTTCAGCAAGTCGTAATTTAAGAACCAGCACTTCCTTCCATATCCGTGTTCATCACTGCAGGATTTACTTAAAGGGTTACAAGACATTCCATTTATGTTCCTTTATTGATCCGTAAAGGCCCGTATACACGGTGCAACATGTTGATACAACTTGTTGAGCACAACATGTTGCACCGTGTATACGAACGAAGT